>JBAPGN010002850.1:0-44528 GCA_037355405.1 Vitis amurensis
TAGCTTGGGTCAACTATTCCTCATGGATTGGGCTTTGTGTTTCTTGGAGTTCATTCCAATTATTCGCCTTTGACCAAGCTAGGGATTTGGAATAGGGTCTAACATAAAGGGCTTATCATGTTGGGAAAAGCGCCATAAAAAAAAAAATATGGAAAAGATGGATACTGAGGCAATGAGACTGTATAGCCCTGAGCTGGATTTCATGGATACATGCATGGCCAACATGTCACTTTGATTGTTGATTGATTGTTAGTTAGGACCTTAGGTTGCGTATCCCTGTGGGTACAGTCATCTAGTCTTTTAGGACTTGTCTTTTCTCTTTTTTTTTTTTTTACTTTTGAGCCACATTACCCTTGAGGTATCACCATGTCAGAATCTCGTTCATGTCTGTGGAACCGTATATCAGTTTAGCTATTGACATCACATGTCAGTTCATTTTCTCGGAAGATTTTAGTTATACGTTCCTAGTTTGATTCCAGGATTGATAGTCACGGGGACTGATGTACCCCTTTCCTTTTGTAGGATTATTGATTGAGATCGACCTGAGTTCCCGAACTTGGATCCGGATTGGAGATAGACTGGTTAGAGGATCGGATTCACCCAGCCAGTTAGAGCAGATACCAGATCATAGAGATATGGACCCTCAGTACGCTACCGTTGACCAGTTGGCTGAGATTACCGATACCATGGCGTCACTTAGGGATGCTATCTTAGGATTGGGTCAGAAGATTGATGGGCACCAGGCCTAGCCATTGCCGATTCCAGGGAGCACCCTACATGACTCTACCACACCACCACCACCACCATCTGGGCCATCTGGACCTACTATACAGCAGGACTACATAGTTCCATCACCACCACCACCGGTTCAGTCAACTCCCCAGGCTGGAGCATTTCTGTTGCATGGTCAGACTGAGACTACGTCGCATTCTGTTGTGGCACCGGCACAGATTGTTGATGATACCCAAGCTCGTATTGATAAGATTGAGCAGAGGATGAGATCGCTACATGTTTCTGATAGGATTATGGGTTGGGATGGATATGATGATATGCCAGTAGCAGCTTTGCCTGTTGAGTTCCGCATGCCGGACATTGAGAGATACACGGGGATAGGGTGCCCCCGTATTCACTTGCAGTTATACAGCACTGTTATGCGCGGGCATAGACTGGATGAGGCACAAATGATTATGTTATTCCCTCTGTCATTGAGTGGTGCTGCTCAGCGTTGGTTTGCCTCATTGGACCCTTCGAGACGTAGGACATGGGCTGATTTGGGACAGGAGTTTATTAGACAGTATTCTTTCAATACTATAGTGGATGTATCCCAGAGGGAGTTAGAGGCCCTTAGGCAAGGGCTGGATGAGATAGTCACTTCATTCATCTCCCGTTGGAGGGAGAAGATAGCACAGATTATTGATAGACCTTTAGAGCGCGATCAGATCAATATGATTATGCGCAGCCTTCAGCCCCGCTTTGCTAGGCATCTCATGGGTTTCCCTCTGACAGACTTTGGCTCATTAGTGCAGGCCCTCTATGGCATTGAGGAGGGTATATCTAGAGGTTTATAGGCAGATTCTTCCCCTTCGGACTCAAAGGGGAAGAAGTCGGGATCAGGCCCCAGGCCTCAGATGTTGGTACTATTGGCATGACAGGACACCGGTCTTCACGTCGTCCTCCGTTTCAGAGTCAGTTTTTAGGCACTCCTTATCAGATGATACAGCATGAATCAGTAAGACCAGTTGCTCCCATTTAGCGCCAGTAGGGCCTACTTATCTACATCGCCACCACAGCCCCGGTATATGCTACACAGGCACCCAGAGGCCGCCTATGCAGTTCCATCATCAGTATAGAGCACCGCCTCCACCGAGGCCAGTTAGACATTCACACAGCTTGGGATGCCACTGAGCGAGCTTTTCAGAGATTGGTTGAGGGGTGACTGATTGCCCCATTACGCCTAGACCACGACTCACTACAGCCTACCCTCCTAGGATTTCAGGACAGACGCTTTCACTGTGCCCTTACCATCAGAGAGCAGGCCATGATACAAGACAGTTTTCAGCACTGAGACATGCCATTCAGGATTTGATTGATCGGCTTGGTTGATTTGGGGCGCCGGGTGTAACCAACAAACCGCGCTCCTACTCATGACACTAGAGCAGTACCTCCACCCGGAAGGGGTACATTTGATTAAGAGTTTGCAGGGATGAGATATGTTATGATGGGTTGGGATTGGGAGAGGCTCCTTAGCCGATCAGTCTATATGAGGAGTTAGATTTTGTTTGGAATATATACCTAGACAACGGATCCCATTGCATTCAAATTTGAACCCCGGACAAGGATTTTTGGGCTGCCCTCCAGTATCACAGTAATACTACGCTACTGTGCCACCTATGACACCCCCCTTCATGTCCTGTTCCCAGAGGATATATAGGCCCTCATAAAAGATGTTCAGATAGTTACGAGTGGAAAGGTAGCACAACCTCCACCCGTTGATGAGGCCATTTGCTGGATATAGCTGCTAGAGAGAAGTTCGAGAGAAGATGATGAGATATTACGCCAGCTACGCACTACCTCAGGCTCGCATATCCATTTGGAGCCTTTTGGCCTCATCTAGTACACACAGAGATGCATTAGTCGGAGCCCTTGGCCAGATTAGGGTTGACACTGCTACTACCCCAGAGGGGCTTATTCACATGTTGATAGCTGATAGAGCTACATGTATAGTGTTTTCTGATGATGACTTGCCACCAGAGGGATCAAATCATGTTCGACCCTTATTCGTTGATGTTGCTTGTTTAGGCCGTTGGGTGCCGTCTGTTCTATTGGACAACGACTCTGCCCTGAACGTTTGTCCATTGGTTACTGCCATTGTGCTTGGGTTTTCACCAGATGATTTTGGGCCTTCTACACAGACTGTTAGAGCTTATGATGGGACTCAGAGGACAGTTACGGGTACACTCAGTACACATGTCATGATTGGGCCTAGTTAGTTACTCCATAGTATTTCAAGTTTTGGGATTCAGTCATCCCTTTAACGCTGCTTCTTGGCGCCCGTGGATTCATGAGGCCGATGCTATATCTTAAACTGCGCACACCATGTTTTTCAGGTTTCTTGAGGGGTTCACAGACAATCCATCTTTCCCTTCATAAGTTAAAAATAGAAGGTATTCATATACACAAGGACTGGGCATATTATTCCACGATAGCAAAGAATAGTTTACTTGATAAGAAGACTATGTAATGAGATCACAACTATTCACATACAAAAGATCGGAAGGAAACTCAGTATTGAGCCAGTAATTCTACGAGCTAGGTAAATGTTACACAAGGGTAGGATAAGACTCTACATTTCTGATTAGCCGATTGTGTGTACAATCGCACGTTGAGTTCGTTCAGATTTCGTATTTGTCGCATAGTAGATAGTACGGTGGCAGTACTGTATGATATGGGCTCACCTCCTCTATTTATCATTCTTTGAAGACACACAACCACAACACACACAGACAACTTATTGGAGCTGTTCCTTCTAACAATCAAATCAGAAGGAGAGCGAGAGTATATCTATAATAATTAGCCCTGTGATATAAGTTGGATAGAGGATACAGAGCAACACGCCGAGTGACATACAACTAAACAAAGTAGAGTGCATCGACACAGCCAAATGATTTACTTTCAACAAGTTCTGTGATCATGACACGGCCTAACAGGCTTTCTAGCAGTATTGTATCACAACACATATTTCCGCTATAGTAGTTGTTCTCTTATTTTAAGGGAAGGGATATCACTTGCACCCGAGGTAAATGGTCTAAGCTCACTTCAGTTATAAGGATGTATTAATACAGGGGTGCAACGGGCTTCCACACTCGCTCTGGGCATTTATGGACCAGGTTTTACACCATATAGACTTACCCTCCGCACAGACAGCCTTATTCTTGTCAGTTATAGCGCATCAACGAACACTGAATGCTTCATTAGGTTAGCGCTATGAAGTCTAAACGACACACCAGCTCGGCGGATATGCAGTCCTTGCAGGACTTTCATCAGATTTCCAGATCGAACAAGTTGATTGATCAGAAACATCCAGCAGGCCCCATTGAGGCTCCAGCCTAGCTTCATACTCTATTGGACCACCCGGGAACTAACTGAGGCACGCTGGTGCAATGATAGTCCAACGCCCCATCACTGGACCTTTTTTTTTTTTTCTCTCTTGGTTTTTTTAATATAGTTAAATGTGTATTTAGGTTATGTGTTATCCACCGATGAGGTCCCTGAGATTATATATGATCCAGAATAATATGAGGATGTTGGGATATGGACCACTGACGCACGCATGAGCTATGATCGAGGAAGGACACCCTCATAGGTTCGTGTATCTTCGATGCAAGCGCCCATATTCAAAAGTGGACAACAAAAAACTACCCTGGACTTCTCTGAGGACACACACACATACCAATCGTCTTTCGACATGTTTTTGGAGTTTTTGTACTACACGCGATTGACTAAATAGACATAAGGCATTGCACCACTATTTTATGGCCACCTAATAGGCTACACTGATGATGTGGGACTATAATCACTAGACAGGAATATTGTAGTCCAGATAAATCACACTTGAATGCACAACCACCTTTATCGGTTTGGGACTCCCTTCTACTGCTTTTTAAATACTTGTGTTAGTTTTCGTTATCTATTGATGTATTAAAAGGTCCTAGTCTCACCTCGATGCTCGTTCACCCTCGTCTGATACTTACGAGAGTTTATGTTGAACGCGAGTCGGTCATGAACCAGGTCAATAAAGACCGACGGTCTTGGCCCCGACCAAAATCTATAATCTCTTTTGTACGACATTATCAAATCATCACGGGTTTTAGGTCAAACGGCCGCTGTTTAGAGAGTATTGTTATTTATCTTTAGAATGAGCTAAATCACAAGATTGATATTGAGTATTGTAATAATTCAGAAGTACTTTATATAGTTCACTACCATCTAGTTTTCCTGTTAGAAAATTTGTCACTGCGGACCCAGTCATTCTCTACACGACAACATAATGGATGCAGGACACACTCACTTGTTGATGATAGTTATGGGAGATACAGATGACCTGTTCACCTAGTTGCCATGGTACACGCTCAGAAAGTGTGAATGTCATGAATTAAGAAGGCATAGAGCGTAAAAGGTCACCATATCTACCCATACTCTCTATAGTCACGCATAGAGTTGAATAGACTCTGTGTTTAATTTGGACGAGCCTATAATTGCTCAGCACAACAGGGCAAGAGTTAGGATTGGCTCATTACTCTAATCTGCATCTGATGAGATACAGTTATTAGGAGTAGAAATTGATTGAGCTCCTTAATGTCTCAGTCGTTCTATTAACCCACACTTTATTCCTGAGCTATGGTCATATGACGACATCGTGGCTTGAACCCTTACCGAATAATTAGTAGGCATCCCTGCCCATTTACCACATGTTCTCCTTAAGGCCCGTATAAGCAGAAATTAACTTGAGAGACTATTCACACACCTCGATTTAATCGGGAGTTTTTGCAGGTAATGCGTAATAATTTACCAGAGCACTCAGAGTTGGGCTTCACTTGCGTCAATTAGAGTGCGCTTTGAGTAATCCTGAGTGGTGGCTAATGTCGTCCTGTTCCAAAAAGGACGGCAAGGTTAGAGTTTGTGTTGACTTTCGAGATCTGAATAAGGCCAGCCCTAAGGATGATTTTCCCCTTCCACACATTGATATGCTGGTTGATAGCACTGCAGGGCATCTAATGTTATCCTTCATGGATGGTTTTTCTGGGTATAATCAAATTTTGATGGCTCCAGAGGATATGGTGAAGACTTCTTTCATTACTGAGTGGGGTACTTACTGCTACCGAGTTATGCCATTTGGGTTGAAAAATGCAGGAGCCACTTATCAAAGAGCTACTACTACTCTGTTCCATGATATATGCATAGAGATGTCGAGGTCTATGTGGATGACATGATAGTAAAGTCCCGAGACAAGGCAGATCACTTAGCAGCCTTACAAAGGTTTTTTGAGAGGATTAGACAGTTCAAGCTGAGATTGAATCCCAAGAAGTGCACCTTTGGGGTGACTTCTGGAAAATTGCTGGGACACATTGTTTAGTGAGCGAGGTATAGAGGTTGATCCAGAAAAAATCAGAGCCATACTTGACATGCCTACCCCGAGGACTGAGAAAGAGATAAGGGGATTCCTAGGTAGATTGCAGTACATCAGTCGTTTCATTGCTAGACTGATAGACATTTGTGAGCCTATCTTCCGCCTTCTGAGGAAGAATCAGCCTACAGTTTGGAATGATGATTGTCAACGCGCTTTTGAGAGGATTAAGGAGTGTCTCCTTTCTCCTCCGGTTTTAGTGCCTCCCACACCGGGGCGTCCTTTGCTTCTGTACCTATCAGTTTCAGACATGGCCTTAGGATGCATGTTAGCTCAGCTTGATGATTTGGGGAAGGAGCGAGCCATCTATTATTTGAGTAAAAGGATGTTTGAGTATGAGTGCAAGTACATTATGATTGAGCGCCTTTGCTTAGCAGTGGTTTGGGTCACTAGGAGACATAGACATTACATGACAGAGTATTTTGTGCTCTTAGTCTCACGATTGGACCCGTTGAGGTATCTATTTGATAGGCCTGTTCTGACCGGTAGGCTCATGAGATGGTTGGTATTGTTGACAGAGTTTGATATTCATTATGTCATGCAGAAGTCAGTAAAGGGAAGCATTGTTGCAGATCATCTAGCTTCTTTGCCGATATCCGATGACCAATCGGTTGATGATTATTTCCCTGATGAGCAGATCATTTCAATGACTAGTATTACGGGGTGGCGGTTGTACTTTGATGGTGCCGCCAATCAGTCGGGGTTTGGCATTGGTATCTTATTGATATCACCACAGGGTGATCATATCCCCAGATCAGTCCGGTTAGCATTTTTTGATCATCACCGGTTGACGAATAATATTGTAGAGTATGAGGCTTGCATTACAGGTTTGAAGACTGCACTTGATCTTGGCATTAGATAGTTGGAGATCCACGGGGATTCCAACTTGGTTATAAAGCAGACTCAGGGTATCTGGAGGACACGGGATGAGAAGCTGAAACCCTACCATGCTTACTTGGACCTGTTGATTGATAGATTCGATGTGTTAAGATATATACATTTGCCCAGGGCGGAGAATCAGTTTGCCGATGCATTAGCCACCTTGGTTTCTCTGATTGTGATCCCTGCGGGGGTAAATGTTAGGCCATTGCTGATTGAGACTAGGTCTGCACCAGCTTACTATTGTCTGATTGGAGAGATAGAGGATCAGATTGAGCTGCCATGGTATCATGCTATTTATCAGTTTCTGTCATGCGACGCTTACCCAGAGTCAGCCTCGGCTAAGGATAGGAGAGCATTGAGACAGTTGGCCACCAGATTTGTTGTTTACGGGGATGCGCTGTATAGGAGATCACCTGATGACTTGTTATTATTATGTTTAGACCGTGCATCTACAGATCGAGTGATGAGAGAGGTTCATGCAGGGGTCTGTGGCCCACACATGGGAGGTCATATGCTAGCACGTAAGATCATGAGGACTGGCTACTTTTGGTTGACCAAGGAGACAGATTGTTGCCAGTTTGTACAGAGATGTCAGGAGTGTCAGATGCATGGAGACTTGATACACATGCCACCTTCTGAGTTGCATGCACTTGCATCCCCTTGGCCATTTTCAGTATGGGGTATTGATATTATTGGGAAGATCTTGCCCAAGTATTACAGTGGGCATGAGTACATTTTGGTTGTCATTGACTATTTCACCAAGTGGGTGGAAGCTGCTTCTTATGCTAGGTTGACAGCGGCCAGAGTGGCCAAGTTCATCAGATCGCATATTATCTACCGATACGGGGTCCCTCATGAGCTGATCTCAGACAGAGGGGTGCATTTCAAGGGCGAGGTGGACACGTTGATTCAAGAGTATGGCATTCAGCATCACAGATCGTCTGCATACAGGCCGCAGACTAATGGAGCAGTTGAGGCCGCAAATAAGAATATCAAGAGGATTTTGAGAAAGATGGTCGAGACCTCTCGGGACTGGTCAGAGAAGCTCCTTTTCGCATTGTGGGCTTATCGTACATATTTTCGTACCTCTATTGGAGCTACCCCGTATTCCTTGGTGTATGGTATGGAGGCAGTGCTACCTGTTGAGGTTGAGATGAGATCTTTGAGAGTAGCACTAGAGCAGCATATATCCGAGGCCGAGTGGGCCCAGTCTCATTATGATCAGCTTAGCCTGTTTGATGAGAAGAGATTGAGGGCAGCAGATCATGTTCAGGCCTATCAGAGGAAGATGACCCGTGCATTCAGAAAGAGGGTCAAGCCTAGGAAATTCCAAAAAGGTGACCTAGTCTTGAAAGTCCTCAGGGGATTGATCAGCGACCCTAGAGGCAAGTTTAGACCGAGTTGGAGCGGGCCTTATGTCATCCGAGATCTGACTCGAGAGGGAGCTGCCTGGTTGATAGACCTAGACAGAAATCAGTTCACAGAGCCAGTTAATGTGGATCAGCTGAAGGAGTTTTATGCGTGAGATCATGGTGAGAGGATGGGTGGCCGTCACTTCGAGTAGCCATATTCGCTATTGCACACCCATACATTGATATATACTATTGCTAGCCCTTTGAGCCTCACGTGGTTTATTATGGCCTTTTCTTTCATTCAGCCTTGCATACCTTTTCTAACCTAGGTTGGGGGCCTACCCTTGTGCGCTTTGTATTTATTGATTGGATCTATGAGCATTGTGGGCATGGTGTCATTCTTCGTTTGTTCTTTCTTGCATCATTACCCGTTTCTTTTCGTCTCCATTTTGCATCTTCACACCGTCTACCTGTTAGTCCAGTTTCTATCATCTCTATTCACTTCGCTTCTGTTTTCCCTTATGTGATGATGATGCGCTCTCGTCCCAGAGCTACCAGTCAGGTTGGTCACACCCTTCAATCCGCCTATAGGCTTTGATCCAAGATTCTTAGGTTGAAGGGGTCGGTCAAGATTAGAGGTTTGGGGTTCTTTTTGTTGGATTGTGATAGTATGGAATTCGACCCAAAAAAAAAAAAAAGGAAAGAGGAAAAAATAAAATAAAATAAAGATGAAAAAAGGAAAAATTGTGCTTGTTTGGTATCCGTTGATATACTTGGGATCATCAGAGGTGGTTTTGGGTTTGAGAGATTTCTTTTTCCTTTAAGATTCGGATGAGAGCATTGTACGATCCTTCTCACCATGGATCTGGGCGACACATTGGGAGTGAGGTTTGGGTTTCCTTGGCCCTAGGCCCTTGGATCATTATCTACATCACCATTCCAATCATATAGTGACTTGCTTTGATTTGGTGTTCTTAGGATGAGTTGTTCGTCGTTGTCACATATTGCTATATTTGTATCCCAGTTGGTTTCTCCATTTTCTTCTACACCCATTCATCATTCATCTTGTCCCTTTTCGTCTGCTTCTATCCTCGTCGATCGTCGTTTCACTTCATGAACGATGAGTTATTTGGTGCGTATCACCTATTGTTTGTTTTTTATTTGGATGCAGGGTTGAGTCACCTTGCTCACATGGTTCTGCGATATTTGACATTGCGCACATAGGGGTTTGGCATTATCTATTGGGAGATTTGGGCCTTTATTTCCCATCATTTCATTCACCTTTTACCCCTGGCCTACATTATGGTCCGAGTCGTAAGACCACCCTGAGGCTATGAGATCTCGTGTTTGCTTCGATGCGGTTCATTCGGACAGGCTTCGTCTACTGATTGAGTATGGGATGTTGACAGGTCTCCATTATTTCGGGGGATATCGAGGGTCACATATTGTCTTTCCATTCAGTTTACTTGCCTCAGGTCCATGATCAGAGATAGATGATACAGAGAGTTGGGACCGTTGAGGGCACCTTTGCCTGATGTTTTGACACGTTTATACTAGGGCATGCTCCCATCCTTGCATGCTGGCTTTGGCTCTTTATACATGTACGCAGGCATTCTGTTTCGCCTAGCAATGTTATGGACATCAAAGTTTGAGTAAGCCCCGTATTTAGCCCAGTTTCTTCATATAGTAGAGTGCTTCTGAGGTCTGACCCGAAATCAGATTCACGGTATTCATCGACCCAGCACCCCATTCATTGTCTTGTTTGTTAGTTCAAATGAGTTGGCCTTCAGTGATGTATTCCAGAGTTTTCATTAAGATATTTGAGTTTCAGATGTACACACTAGGGCATATCCCCTATCAGTTTTTGTGGATATTGGATGTTGTGGATTAGAGTGGAGGGTTTTTTTTCCTTAGAAATGGATGATTGTGATATTTTCAGCTCTCTGACTTTAACCATATGTGCGGTTATGGGATTCTGACATGATATTGATATCTTAGATTGGGGCATAACTCATTTCTTTCATCCTTGGTCACATTTGTGAGTTTGTCCTATAGAGGCATACCCCCTTCTTTCCATTTGTTAGTGGTGATTGTGATTTCTCGGCATTTTCTAGTGTTACACCGGGGCATACCCCTTTCTTTTGTCATGATGAAGGTGTTTGATTTCTGGCTTCTTCGAGTCATCTGTTGGCAGTCCCTGGACGTCATACTGGGGCATATCCCTTTGTTATCAAGGTTAGTATGTCAGCGGTTGCATCTTGAGTCCCCCTATTTTGCTCTAAGTTTTGTTTTAAGGCATTCTCTGCCTGTTTAGGTGTTTTGAGCCTTAGTAATGGCATCCCTACCCCCTTTTAGTTCGGTTGTTCCTCGACATCGTGCCCTAGTTCGATCCCCTATTCCCAAACCATTTTCCGGTACTTGCCCGAACCCTTCTCCGGCTACTTATTTCACATTATTATTTCACCATCCAAGCCCTATATCAAAGAAACACTAAGCTATCTCATACTTTCATATTACACATTACAGTTGTGGGGTTCATAACTACCTCCAGCAAAAAGTTGTCCCAAGCAAATGGGTTCAATTTTATTCAGGAACTCAGATCCAAAGGAAGGGCAATTTCTACACTGGAAAGACCATCCAATACTTCCTAAATAAGAAACTCGAATAGGCTGTTACCCATGGTTCTTGAATTTATCCTTACTAACTGCTGCTACGCATATCCCAACCCTCAGAATAAAAGCCTTAGTTAATAATGTACTTTTCACACTGGCTAAATCATATAATGATGTTCGGAAAACAAAAAACGTTTGGTACAAGATGAACTAAAACATGCCCGATGAGGCTTATATTATTAGTTGAGATCGCCTAATAATCAAATTGGTTCTTCCAAATTATGAAGCAGAAGGACTAGGATTGGAATGAAATGGAAAAGAGAAGTAGATATGTGTCCCTAAATCATAATAAAATAATATCAAATCTAACACAAACCAAAAGATTGGTGGTTTCACCATAAGTATCAGTTGGAAGGTTTAAGCAATTAACCAACTTGCAAGCAAAAATAGAGAGGAGATTATACATTAATACATGGAGACCTCAAAATGAGTAAAGTACCCATGTTTAACATGTGTTAGAACCAAAATCCATGGGTTCATGTACCACACTCCTGATTACTTTATTTTTATTTGCACGATTTCTTATTCACATATATCCATAACCAAAATTGGAGTAAATTTAATAATGAAGATAGGTCTCTCATATGACAAGAAATGTTGATTTATTTAACTTATATGCCATTGAATACTTAAACATAGAGCAATTTTCATAATGCACATATTCAATCTCCAAGATTTGGCTTTCGCAGATCCAAATTCTGAGTCCCAATTCCAAGCATGGGTTCAATGAATCCAACTCCAGCCACAATATCCTCGACAGGTGTTGCATTTGGAAACTACATGAGAATCCATCTACATGTAAAAAGCAATCAACATATAGAGGAGGTAGGCTTTTGGTCGTGCTCTCCCTCACAATCTTTAATTCCAAGGATTCAAAAGATAACTCCAACTGCCCTATTTTTTGCTACATTTATTCCACATACATAAGATAGAATGACAAGCATAGGTTCCATATATATCCTGCCCACATCTTACTGCCTTTCTTCTAGCAATTTGAATCAATAAGGAAAACAACATAAAAGAAGGCAAAAGAAACCTTGGATTATCTTCTGACGATGAAAACAACATAAATTATCTCTTACAAGATTCGGAAGCTAAGAATCATAAGATCATGATCCAACTTCACCAAATGCTCCCATCCAACCTCTTCTATCTGTGTATTGAATGGTTACAACTTATGATTATCAAATTAGGATCTTAAAATGCATATAATTCTGAATAAAAACACTAAATCGCGGATATTAAACCTTCTTGGTACTGAATCTCCTCCAAGAAAAAGACATCTGGGCGCCGGATTCCACCATTTTTTTGGTACCTTGATTCAAACAGAGAATTGGGCAAATTAAAGGCCTTCAATAAGAATTTTTGCCATCATTTACAATTAGCATAAACTAAAAATCAACGCAACTGAATCCTCTTACTCCCGGTAACCCTCCGCACACTCTGAGTCTACTGAGACCTATTTTTTTCCGTTTATCATTTTTTTTTTGATCGGCGCTAAGCCGGAATTATATCTACACACTTTTTCGGTACTGAATTGCAAAAGAAGGCCGCTAAGAAAGTTGACTCACGACCAGGATTTCACAGACCCATTTTCCGATCTAGCCCGGACCCTTCTAGCTAGGTAGACATCACCACACTGAACATTCTTTCTCAATATTAAACCGAATAAAAAACAACAAATCTTTACAGGGAAAAAATATGACTGATTTCCAGAGTGTACACCATGCCCGAGTCCTCTTCCTTTGTATTTTTACGCCTGGTCTAGTATATTCTCGTACTAATTTTCTATTGTCACACGTCAAGCTACACTTACAGCACCTTATCATCGCTGTATCTCCATCGGCTTCGAGAAAACTTAGCTTTTTCGAGAGAGGAATAATCTGCCAATCAAATAGGAAGTAAGAATATATAAGCCACGAGGGACTTCTCCGGTACGTCGCAAGTGCACGGAACTCTTCTCTCGTACTCCTCACCACACAGCGCCCTGAAAATCATTTTACACACTTCATCTTGCGGTAACTGGTATCATCCACACATTATTATTTATCATTAGACGCACAGTATTATTAGGCACGCGTCTTATAGGTTGGCATACTTAGCATACGTGAACGCTTCTCCAGGTAACTGGAGGGACACGCCAAAAAAGTGAAGACATTTTAAGTACATGGTTACACGCACCGGACACCATGGACCAATGGTGGAACCTTATACACGGATTAAACTCCAGCTCAAATAGCTTTTCGGTATCTTTGAACCACGAATGCCTTGTCCTCGGTACTCGCTACAGGAAAAAAAATTAACACATTGGCAACCGGAGCTTTCTATTCACTACTTGCCCCGCATACAGCACTTTTTCCGGTACTTGCCATGGCACACCTTTGCTCCGGTCACTTTAAACCAGCGCTCGGCACGCCCCTTCTCTGGTACTTATACGCCTGAATTTTACTCATTTTCGAGGTATACTAAATTACCGCAGATTGTTCAAAATTCAGTTGTAGACGTGGGCCAAATAATCACGAATTCCGAGCCTTATTTCTTTAGTATCGGGTACTCCCTATTGCGGGCTCATATTACACCTTTTCAATCGAGGTACCTACACCCGGAATTTCCCAACCATTTTTCGGTACTTGCCTGAAACCCTTCTCCGGTACTTGAGCCCGGATTCAAATCCCTAATCTTTCCCGACATCGTTACTCCGGTTTGTCTTTCTTATTTATATCTATGTGTATCTCCGGCACTCCTGTGCCTGATCCACATAGGTCCATCGGTTTAGGTATAGACCCACTTATTTCCCTTAGCCCTTATACTTATATTTATTCGGGTGCGAGAATTCTGACAAAAATTGTTTGTGTCTATTGGGTATTCTTTCATAAGGAGTTCATTATTTAGCTGCTTGCAATAACTATATGCATTTCTATATCGAGCACTCAACGAATATGCTTACAAATTTCATTCAACATCCACACTAATGGGAACGAGCTGGCACATAATTGGTGATAGAACACTACTTCAGCAAATTTTGCTCCACTCGAACACATTAATGGCAAAATTTAACCTTCTGGTGGTCACTCCACCCATCCATTTTAGATTACGCTATATAATAGGAACACACTAAAGTAGCCCCATTTTGGGCTTAGTCGGTGATCAGCTATTCGTGTCGGCCTTTTGCTGTGTGTCCCATTGTGTGGCTATGTGGTTCATTTTGGAGGGTCACCATGGCCATTTTCCTAGTCGTTCACATCATGCTATAGGAAGGAAGTGGGGTCATCCCGATGTTTTAGCTTAGTTGGGGTTTATAGGGGCATGTTGAGGTTCGGAGCACTCAGGCTTGTTTTGATCGTATCTCCCTCATCCAAACTCAAAATCAAGAACCGTTTCTTTTTATGGATTCCTTATTCTTCCAGGAACATTCTGTAAATTTTCAAAATTTTTTGCAACCAGTCGGCTGGTTGGTAGCCGGTTCAGCTGGTTCATCGAGTCAGCCAGTGCGGAACATTGGTTTTTGGTAATTGTTTTGATCATATCTCCCTCTTCCGAACTTGGAATCACGCACCATTTTTTTTAATGGATTCCTTACTCTACTAGGAACATTCTATCAAATTTTCAGAATTTTTTTTCCATCGGTTTGACCAATTGGCATCCGGTTCGGCCGGTTCAGCCGGTTCATTGAGTCAGCTGAGGTAAAACACTAATTCTAGTAATTTTGAGGCCCAAATCCTACATGGCTCAGGCCCATAAGCTCCAGATCGGTTTTGGGCAATGTTGTGGGTCCATTTTAGGCCTTGGTTTGGGTTCCTTGCAGCCCACCACAAATCCATATGGATTCTTGGTGGTGAAGCAAGCTGAAAAAAACTGAAGGGAGTGAGCTGGCCTTGTAAGTCTAAGAGTAGTAATGAGGGGTGTGGTTCCCATGCTGATGAAGGGAATTTTGGTGCTGAAGGGGGAGGAACCCAGGAGGCTCAAATGCTAAGAGGGGTATGAGTATAAAAGGTGAGAGGATAGAAGAGCAAAGGACCTTTTGACATTTTGGGAGAGGGGAAATTTTGCTGGTGAGAAAAACAAAAGGTCAGTAGCATCTTCTGAGTTGAGAATGTGGGGGAAAGCTTCAGCACTGTGGTTTTTTTGAAGAGGAGAGTGACAGCCTCTCGGTTTTGGAAGTCATCATCGGCATGCACGGATCACATTTGGTGGAGATTTTGAGGTAAGCACGCTGAATTTTCTTTACTTACAGTTTATCTTCCTCGTCTTCATATGCTTTTTCTCCTTCCTCATCATCTTTTCTTCCCTTTGATATGAAGATTGTATTGCTTGGTGTGGATAATAAAGGCCACACATGATTGTTGTTGTTTGCTTCCTTGATCACTTAGGAACTTTCTGACCGAATTAGGGATTTTCTACCAACCGGCTGAACCGGTTTCAAACCGGTTCAGCACCATAGCTGGCAGCCCCTGTCAGCCATGAGGAACACTTGCCTTTCTTTGTCTGGTTCTCACTCATCCGGGCTCGGAATTGAGAACCGTTTCTTTTTTTTGCTTCCTTAATCACTTAGACACTTTTCCACCGAATTTGGAATTTTTTACCAACTGGCTGGACCGGTTTGAAACCGGTTCAGCACCATAGCTCGCTGCCTCTGTCAGCCATGAGGAACACCTGCATTTCTTTGTCCGGTTCTCACTCATCCGAGCTCAGAATTGAGAACCGTTTCTTTTTTTTTCTTCCTTAATCACTTAGGAACTTTCTGACCGAATTTGGGATTTTTTATCAACTGGCTGAAACAGTTGGAAGCCGGTTCAACCGGTTCAGCACCATAGCTGGCAGCCTCTATTAGCCATGAGGAACACTTGCCTTTCTTTGTCTGGTTCTCACTCATCCGGGCTCGGAATCGAGAACCGTTTCTTTTGTTTGCTTCCTAATCACTTAGGAAATTTATGACCAAATTTGGGATTTTTTACCAATTGGATGAACCGGTTTGGAACCGGTTCAACCGGTTCAGCACCATAGCTGGCAGCCTCTGTCAGCCATGAGGAACACTTACCTTTCTTTGTCTGGTTCTCACTCATCCGGGCTCGGAATTGAGATCCGTTTATTTTTTTTTGCTTCCTCAATCACTTAGGAACTTTCTGTCCGAATTTGAGATTTTTTATCAATCGGATGAACAGGTTGGGAACCGGTTCAAATTATTCAGCACCATAGCTGGCTGCCTCTGGCTGCCTCTGTCAGCCATGAGGAACACCTGCCTTTCTTTGTCTGGTTCTCACTCATCCGGGCTTGGGATTGAGTGTCATTTTTTTGTTTGAATCCTCACTCATTTAGGAGTTTTCTAGAAAAATTTGGGAATTCTTCTCAATAGGTTGTACCAGTTGAGAACTAGTTCAACCTGTTCTGCTGGAGGACTTTAGGTAGGCCTCAATTTTGGCATTTTTCGAGCCCTTATCCATGAGGGCTCAAACCCATTTGCTATAGGGCACTTGTGAGCCATCTCGAATGTTTGTTATGTGTTTATCTGTGTTTGGCTGACCTTTTATGCAGCGCTTGGCTAGGGACCACAGGTACGCACCCATTGTTTTGTTTGGTTGAATTCATATGCATGTCAAATACCAATTAGGATTGTGTGATTCATGACATCTATTTAGCCTAGGGTTTCATTTGACCTTTGACCCATATGCTCCCACATACCCAATTCATTAGTAGAGACTGAGTTTCGGGCCTAGAGGGGTGCTACCTCGCATGAGGTACTTCCCAACGTGTAACCTGATCCCCGGACCCAGAATCTAGTTTTCGTAGACTGCTTTTTCCATACTGGGGTCATTAGGGGTTTTTGTTCTTACTTAATTTTCCCCATTTTAAAAACAAAAATAAAAAGTAAGTGGCGACTCCAAACAACACCGTTCCTCACCGGGGCGGGTTTTTCAAAACTGGAAAACACCAACTTTTTCATTTCTTTCTTTTCTTTTAAAAGCGAGTCGCGTTGGTCCGGTGGATCGGGTGAGGGTCCACACATCCACAACCCTAAGTTATTCATAGTATTTAGAGCCTTAGGGTCATGACCCAAAGACGTTCATATCATCCACAGCCTTGAGGCTTTCATAGGATCTAAAGCGTTGAGCTCACGAATAGAATACTTCATATCATCCACAATTGTGAGTTGTTCATAGCATCTACAACCCTAAACTCACGAGTCCCAAGTCGTTCATATCATCCACAACCTTGAGTAGTTTATAGCATCTAGATTCTTGACCTCTCGACCTAGAGTCATTCATGTCATCCACAACCTTGAGCTATTCATAACATCTAGAGTGTTTAGCTCACAAGACCACAAGTTTTTCATATTATCCATAAATTTGAGTTGTTCATAGCATCTAAAGCCCTAAGAATACGACCGCATGTTGTTTAAATCATCAACAACCTTGAGTTGTTCATAGCATCTATAGCCTTAAGCTCTCAACCTAGAGTTGTTCCTCTCATCCACAACCCTAAGTTGTTCATAGCATTTAGAGCCCTGAGCTCACAACTTGGATTCGTTCATATCATCCACAACCTCGAATTGTTCATAACATCTAAAGCCTTGAGCTCATAATAATCCACAACCCTGAGCTATTGATAGCATCTAAAGCCTTGAGTTCACGGGACATCGAGTCATTCATATCATCGAGAACCCAAAGTTGTTCATAGCATCTAGAACCCTAAGCTCGCAACTTAGACTCATTCATGGCATCCATAGCCTTGAGTTATTTAAAGTAACTAGAGCCTTGAGCTCATGACTCTGAGTCATTCATGTCATCCATAGCCTTGGGTTGTTCAAAGTATATCGAGCCTTGAGTTTCGAACCCAGAATCGTTCATATCATCTATAACCCTAAGTTGTTCACAACATGTAGAGCCTTGAGCTTAAGGGACACTGAGTCGTTCATATCAACCACAACCTTAAGTTGCTCATAGCATCAAGGGAAGTAAGCTTCTAACCCGGAGTCGTTGGTGTCATTTACAACCCTGTGTTTTTCATAACATCTAGAGCCTTGAACTTAGGACCCAAAATCATTCATTTCACCAACAACCCTGAGTTGTTCATAACTTCAAGAGTTGTGTGCTCATGGAACCACAAGTCAATCATATCATCCACAACCCTGAACTTATCATAGACTAAAATGCCTTGAGCTCATGACCTTAAGTTGTTCATGTCATCCACAACCCTTAGCTATTCATAGCATTTAAAGCCCTAAGCTCATGATCCGAACTTGTTCATATCATTCACAAGCTTAAGATGTTCATAACATATAGAGCCTTAAGCTCATGACCCGAATTCATTCATGTCATCCATAACCCTATGTTGTTCATAGCATCTAGAGCCTTAAGCTCTCGACTTGGAGCCGTTCATGTCTTCTATCGCCTTGAGCTATTCATAGCATCTAGAGCCATGAGAGTACAACCATGAGTCATTCATGTCATCCGTAGCCCTCAGCTATTCATAGCATTTAAAGCCCTAAGCTCACGACCTGGAGTTGTTCATATCATACACAATCCTGTGTTGTTCATAGAATTTAGAGCTCTAAGCTCACGACCCTGAGTCATTCATGCCATCCACAACATTAAGCTATTCATAGAAGCTAGAGCCTTGATCTCACGAACCAGAATCATTCATATCATCCATAACCCTGAGTTATGTATAGCATCTAAGGCCTTGAGCTCATGACCCAAAGTCGTTCATGTCATCCAAAGCCTAGAGTTGTTCATGGCATCTAAAGCCCTTAGCTCATAACCTGAAGTCGTTCATGTCATCTATAGCCCTGATTTGTTCATTGCATCTAAAGCCTTAAGCGCATGACTCAAAACTATTCATATTATCTATATCCCCGAGTTGAACATAGCATCTAGAGCCCTAAGCTCATGGGAGTCTGAGTCATTCATATCATCCCTCGTTCTTGGTTGTTCATAGCATTTAAATCCCTAAGCTTACAACTTGAAGTGGTTCATGTATTCCACAACCTTAAACTCTTCTTAGTATCTAGAGCCTTGAGCTCACGACCCAAAATCATTCTTATCATCAATAGATCTGAGTTCTTCATAGCATCTAGATCTCTGAGCTCACATGACCCCAATTCATTCATATCACCCACAACACTAAGCTATTCATAATATTTAGAGCGTTGAGATCATGACTCAGAGTCATTCATGTAATCCACAGTCATGATCTGTTCATAGCATCTAACGCTCTCAGCTTACAAGCTAGAGTCATTCATGTAATCCACACCCATCAACTGTTCATAGCATCTAGAGTTTTGAGCTCATGACCTAGAGTCATTCATGTCATTCAGAACCTTAAGTTGTCAATAGCATCTAGAGGCCTGAGCTCATGGGACCACGAGCCATCCATATCATCCATAGCCCTCAACTATTCATAGCATTTTGAGCCTTGAGTTGATAACCAAGAGTCGTTCATGTCATCCACAACCCTGAGTTGTTCATAGCATCTAGAGTGTTGAGCTTACAACCCAAAGTCATTCACATCATCCACAACCCTTATCTATTCATAGCATCTAAAGCCCTCAAATCGCAAGCCAAAGTTGTTTATGTTAACCATAACCCTAATTTGTTCAAAGCATTTAACGTCCTCAGCTTATAAGCCGGAGTCATTCATGTCATCCATAGACTTGAGTTGTTCATAGCATTTAGAGCCTTGAGCTCATAGGACCCCAAGTCGTTCATATAATCCACAACACTGAGCTAGCCATAACATCTAGAGCATTAAGATCATGGCTCAAAGTCATTCATGTCATCCACAGCCCCCCTAAGTTATTAATAGCATCGAAAGCTCTAAGCTCAAGACCTGGAGTCATTCATATCTTCCATAACCCTAAGTTATTCATAACATCTAGAGCCTTAAGCTCACAGGACCCCAAGTCATTCACATTATCTATAACACTGAGCTACTCATTACATTTAGGGCTCATAGCTTATGACCCGGAGTTGTTCATGTCATTCTCAGACATGAGTTATTCATAGCACTTAGAACACTGACCTCAGGACCCGAAGTGGTTCATGTCATCAACAACTTTAATTTATTCATAGAATTTGGAGCCTTAAGCTCGTGGGGCCCCAAGTCATTTACATCTTCCACAATCGTGAGTTGTTCATTGCATGTAGAGCTAAAAGCTTACGACCTAGAGTCATTCATTTCATCCACAACCCTAAGCTATTCATAGTATCTACATCGTTGAGCGAATGACTAAGATTCGTTCACGTCATCCACAACCCTAATCTATTTATAGCATCTAAATCCCTCAGCTCACAAGCCGGAGTCATTCATGTAATCCACAACCTTCAACTGTTCATAACATCTAGAGCCTTGAGCTCACAACCCAAAGTCGTTCATGTCATATATAACCCTAAATTGTTGATAAAATCTAGAGCCCTGAGCTCACAGGACCCTAAGTCGTTCATATCATCCACAACACTAAGCTGCTCATTGCAAATAGAGGTCACAGCTCATGACTAAGAGTCATTCATGTCGATGAGAGACCAAAGTTGTTCATAACATCTAGAGCGTTAACCTCACAACCTGGAGTCATTCATGTCATCAATAGCCTTGAGTTATTCATAGCATTTGGAGCCCTGAGCTCATGGAACCCCAAGTCGTTCACATCATCCATAGTTGTGAGCTGCTCATTGCATACAGAGCTCAAAGCTCATGACTCAGAGTCATTCATGTCATCAACGACCTTGAGTTGTTCATAACATCTTTAACGCTAAGATCAAGATCCAGAGTCCTTCATGTCATCTAAAACCATGAGTTGTTCATATAATCTAGAGGCTTGAGCTCACGACTAAGAGTCGTTCATGTCATCCAAAGCCTCGAGCCGATCATAGCATCTAGAGGCTTGAGCTCATGACCTAGATTCGTTCATGTCATCCACAACACTAAGATGCTCATAGCATCTAGAGCCTTGAGCACATGACTCGAAATTATCCATATTATCCATAGCCCCGAGTTGAACATAACATCTAGAGTCCTAAGCTCATGGGAGCTCGAGTTACTCATAACATCCACCATTCTCGGTTGTTTATAACATTTAGAGGCTTGAGCTCATGACCTGGACTCATTTAGCTAATCCATAATCTTCAACTATTCATAGCATCTAAACTCTTGAGCTTAAGACCCAAAATCATTCATATCATCCACAGATGTAAACTATTCATAACAACTAGAGTCATGAGCTAATGGGACCCCAAGTGTTCATATCATTAACAATACTAAGCTATTTATAGCATCTAGAGTGCTAAGATCACAATTTTGAGTCATTCATGTCATCCACAGCCTTGATATTCTCATAGCATCTAAATGCCTCAGCTTACGAGTGGGAGTCATTCATGTAATCCATAGCCTTCAACTATTCAAAGCGTCTAGAGCCTTGAGGTCAGGACTCGAAGTTGTTCATGTCATCCATAGCTGTAAGTCTTTCATAACATCTAGAGACTTGAGCTAACGACCCGAAGTCGTTCATGTCGTCCACAACCTTAAGTTGTTCATAGCATGTAGAGCCCTGAGCTCACGGGACCCCAGGTCGATCATATCATCTACACCACTGAGCTGCTCATTGCATATAAGGCTCATAGCTCACGACCCAGATGCATTCATGTCTTCCCCGACCTGAGTTTTTCATAACATCTAAAGCGATGACTTCATGATTTAGAGTTGTTCATGTCATCAACAACCTTGAGTTATTCATAACATTTGGAGGCTTAAGCTCATGGGACCCCAATTCATTCACATCATCCACAGTCATGAGCTGCTCATTACATGTAGAGCTCAGAGCTAATGACCTAGAGTCATTCATGTCATCCATAACCTTGAGTTGTTCATATCATCTAGAGTGTTGAGCTCATGACCCGAAGTCGTTCACATCGTCCACAACCCTTACCTATTCATAGCATCTAAATTCCTCAGCTCATGAGTCGGAGTCGTTCATGTCATCTATAGCCCTAATTTGTTCGTAGAATCCAGGGCACTGAGCTCATGACCCAAAGTCATTCAAGTCATCTATAGCCTTGAGCTATTCATGGCATATAGAGCCCTGAGCTCATGACCCAAATTGGTTCATGTCATCCAAAGCCCTGAGTTGTTCATAGCATCTAGAGCCCTAAGCCCATGACCTGGAGTCGTTCCTGTGATCCATAACCTTGAGTTGTTCATTGCATCTAGAGCCTTGAGGGCATGACCTTGAACCATTAATATAATCCATAACCCAACTTAAACATAGCATCTAAAGCCTTGAGCTCATGGTAGCCCAAGTCATTTATATCATCCACCATTCTTGGTTATTCATAGCATTTAGAGCCCTAAGCTCAAGCCCTGAGCTCACGGGATCTCGAGTCATTCATATCCTCTAAAACCCTTAGCCATTAATAGCATCTAAAGACAAGAGCTCATAACCCAGAGTTATTCATGCCATCCACACCACTAATTTTTTCATAGCATCTAAAGCCCTACGCTTAAGACACAAAGTCATTCATGTCATCCACAACCCTGAGTTGTTCATAGCATCTAAAGCCCTAAGAACATGACCCTGAGTCATTCATATCATCCATAGCCTGAGTTGTTCATAGCATTTTAGCCCTAAGTTCATGAGTTAGAGTCGTTCAAGTCATCCACAGCCTTAAGTTGTTCATATCATCTAAAGCCTTGAACTCAAATGCCAAAATCGTTCATTTTATCCAAAACCCAGAGCAGTTCATTGCATCTAGAGTCCTTAGTTCACGTAACTCATGTTGTTTATATCATCTATGACCCTGAGTAGTTCATAGCATATGGATTCTCGAGTTCACGACCCAAAGTAGTTCATCTCATTCACAGCCCTCAGTTATTCATAGTATATAGAACCCTTAGCATAAGACAAAGAGTTGTTCATATCATCCAAAACCCTAAGCTCTTCATATAATTTAGAGTCTTAAGGTCATGATTTAGAATTTTTCATGTCATCCAATGCACTAAGGTGTTCATAACATCTAGATCCTTGAGCTCACAACCCAAAACCGTTCATATCATCCACAACCTTGAGTTGAACATAACAGCTAGAGCCCAAAGGTCACGTTTTAGAATTGTTCATGTCATCCAATGCACTAAGGTGTTCATAACATCTAGATCCTTGAACTCACAACCCAAAACCATTCATATCATCCATAGCCCCGAGTTGAACATAACATCTAGAGCCTTAAGCATAAGGGATCCCGAGTCATTCATGTGATCCCGAATCCTTGCTTGGTCATAACATCTAGAGCGTTGAGCACAAGACCCCAAGTCGTACATATCATCTACAACCCTGAGCAGTTCATAGCATCTAGAACCTTAAGCTCGTGAACCAAAATCGTTCATATCAACCACAACCCTGAGTAGTTCATAGCATCTAGAGCCCTTTGCTCATAGGACCCCGAGTCGTTTATCTCATCTACAACTTTGAGAAGTTCATAACATCTTTAGCCCTCACCTCACGACTTAGAGTCGTTCATGTCATCTACAACCTTGAGCTATTCATAGCATATACAACACTAAACTCACAACCCATAGTTATTCATGTCATCCACAACCCTCGACTATTCATACCAAATAGATCCCTAAGCATACGACCCTGAATCATTCATATCATCCACAACCAAAAGTTGTTCATAGCATTTAGAGCCATAAGCTCACAACAGGAAGTCATTCATATCGTCCACAACTTGTTTGTATCTTTCAGATCATTGAGTTGATGACAATGAATCGTTCTTATAATCTACAACCCTCAACTGTTTATAGTATCTAGAACCTTAAGATCATGGGACCCCAAGTCATTCAGATCATCCGTAACCTTGAGTTGTTTATAGCATTGAAAGCCCTAAGGTCATGACCCAAAGGTGTTCATGTCATCCAAAGCCCTGAGCTCTAAATAGTATCTCAAGCCTTGAGCTCATGACCTAGAATCATTCAGATTGTCCATAACCCTAATCTATCCATAACATCTAGAGCCCTAAGCTCACGAGATCCTAAGTCGTTCATATCATCCATAACTCTCAACTAACATCTAATGCCCTGAGCTCATGACCCAAATTCATTCATGTCATCAAACCGACTAAGGTATTCATAGCATCTAGAACCTTGAGTTCACGACCCAACACCATTCATATCATTTACAACCCTGAGTTGAACATAACATCTAGGGCCCTAATCTCAAGAGACCCAAAGTCATTCATGTGATCTAGAATAGTTTAAATCATTCATCCCTTTGAGTTGTTCATAGCGTTTAGAGCCCTAAGCTCACGAGACCCTGAGTTATCATATCATTCATAGCTCTCAACTATTCATAGCTTCTAGAGCCCTAAGCTTACAACCCAGAGTTTTTCATGTCATCGACAGCCCAAAACTTTTCATAGCATTTATAGCCTTGAGCTCATAACTTGAAGTAGTTCATGTCATCCACAACCTTGAGTTGTTCACAACATCTAAAACCTTAAGCTCACGGGACCTTGAGTGGTTCATATCATCCACAACCCTAAGCTATTTATAGTATCTAGAGCTTGAGCTCACAACCCGGAGTGATTCATATCAAACATAGCCCCGAGTTGTTCATATCATCCACAACCCTCAATTGTTCATAGCATCTAGAGCCTTGAGCTCATGACCCAGAATCGTCCATATCTTCCACAACCTTAATTTGTTCATAGCATTTAGAGCCTTTAGCTCACAGGACCTCAAGTCATTCATATCATTTGCAACCCTCAACTATTCATAGCATGTAGAGCTTAAATCTCACGACCCAAAGTCATTCATGTCATCTACATCCCTGAGTTGTTCATATCATCTAGAGCCTTAAGCACACGACCCCGAGTCGTTCATATTATCCATAACCCTAATTTGTTTATAACATCTAAAGCCTTAAGCTCATAACCCAAAATTGTTTATATCAACCACAACCCTAAGTTGTTCATAGCATTTAGAGCTCTATGCTCACAGGACCCCAAGTCGTTTATCTTATCTACAACTTGAGTTGTTCATAACATCTTTAACCCTGACCTCACGACCTAGAGTCGTTCATGTCATCTGCAACCTTAAGCTATTCATATCAGATACAATCCTAAGCTCACAACCTGTAGTCATTCATGTCATCCATAACCCTCAACTATTCATAGCAAAGGGATCCCTAAGCATACGACCTTGAATCATTCATATCATCCACAACCACGGGTTGTTCACAGCATTTAGAGCCCTAAGATCACAACCTCAAAGTCTTTCATGTCATCCAAAACCCTAAATTGTTTATATCTTCTAAAGCATTGAGCTTATTACAATGAATAGTTCATATCATCTACAGTCTTGAGCCATTTATAACATTTAGAACCCTGAGCTCATGGGACCCCAAGTCATTCATATCATCCATAACCCTGATCTATTCATAGCATTTAGAGCCCTAAGGTCATGACTCGGAGGTATTCATGTCATCCAGATCCTTGAACTCTTCATAGTATCTAGAGCCTCAGCTCATGACCTAGAATCATTCATATCATCCACAACCCTAAGTTTTCCATAACATCTAGAGCCTTGAGCTCATGGGACCCTGAGTCGTTCATATAATCCATAACCCTCAACTATTCATAACATCTAGATCTCTGAGCTCATGACTCAAAGTCATGCATGTCATCCAACCCACTAAGGTGTTCATAGCATCTAGAGCCTTGAACTCAAGACCTAAAACTGTTCATATCATCCAGAGCTTGTAGCTGAACATAGCATCTAGGGCCCTAAGCTCAAGGGACCCCAAGTCATTCATGTGATCTAGAATAGTTCATATCATCCACAACCTTGAGCTATTCATTGCATTTAAAGCCCTAATCTCATAGGACCCCGAGTTGTCATGCCATTCATAGCATCTAGAGCTTGAGCTTACGACCCAAAGTTGTTCATGTCATTGACAACCCAGAACTTTTCATAGCATTTATAGCCCTGAGCTCATGACCTGAAGTAGTTCATGTAATCTACGGCCTAAGCTATTCACAGAATCTAGAGCCTTGAGCTCATGGTACCCCAAGTTGTTCATATCATCCACAGCCCTGAGCTATTTATAGCATCTAGAGCCTTAAGCTCACAACCTAGAGTTATTCATGTTATCCACAACCCTGAGTCGTTCATATCATCCACAACCCTCAATTGTTCATAGCATCTAAACCATTAAGCTCACAACCCAGAATCGTCGATATCTTCAACAACCTTAATTTGTTCATAGCATTTAGAGCCCTGAGCTCTCACGACCTCTAGTCATTCATATCGTCTACAATCCTCAGTTGTTCATAGCATTTGGATCTTAGAGCTCACGACTTAGAGTCGTTCATATCATCCACAACCCTGAGTTGTTCATAACATCTAGAGCCTTAAGCACACAACCCCGAGTTGTTCACATCATCCACAGCCTGAGCTATTCATAGCATTTACATCCCAAAGCTGACGAGTTGGAGTCGTTCATATCATCCAAACCCTTGAGCTATTTATAGCATCTAGAGCCTTGAGCTTACGGCCTGGAGTCATTCATGTCATCGACAACTCAAAGCTTTTCATAGCATTTATAGCCCTGAGCTCATGACCCAGAGTCATTCATGTCATCCACAGCCTTGAGCTCATAACCTAGAATTGCTTATATAATCCACATCCTTGAGTTGTTCATAGCATTTAGTGCCCTGAGCTTACAGGACCCCAAGTTTTTTATATCAAACATAGCCTTGAGCTGCTCATAGCATCTAAAGTCGTGATCTCATGAGTCGGAGTTGTTCACGTCATCGACAACCTTGTCTTATTCATAGTATCTAGAGCCCTGAGCTCATGGGATGTTGAGTCATTCAAATCATTCGTAGCCCTTAGTTATACATAGCATCTAGACCCCTTACCATAAGACTTGGAATCACTCATGTCATCGACAGTTCTGAGCTTTTCTTAGCATTTACAATCCTAAGCTCACAACCCGGAGTCATCCGTGTTATCCACAACCTTGAGCAATCCATATCATCTAGAGCCTTGAGCTCATAACCTAGAATCGTTAATATCATCCAGAGCCCTAAGTTGTTCATAACATCTAAAGCCCTTAGTGAACGGAAAAACCCTGAATTTCTCCATTCCCTAAGTTCAGATCATGTTAGGAACATGCTTAACTATACTAGGCTTTTTCTAAATCCTATGTAGAGTGGAAAAATAACATTTTTATACTTTTAAAGGATTCTGAAAGTGCTAACGAAAACCATACCTCATATTCAGATGTTCTCGAATCAAATCCACATGGTGAAGATTAAGATTGAAATGGCAGAAGTCTCATAAACCCGAAGTCTTCCGCTCTATGACTCGAACCTTGATCTTGGTACACTTTCGGTGGGGAGGAAAAAAGGGTGGAGGCTATAATTCTCAACCTCTCTGGATGGTAGAAGACAAAAGCTATAGAAACCCTAACCCTTAGGGGGTATTTATAAGGTTCCTAAGGGGGCTTAAGTGACTTGAGCCCACATGGGCTTAGGTCACTTAATGTAGCCCAAAACGTGTCTTAATTGATTAATTAACCCAAGGGGGCTTACTAATTAATCAATTAGCCCAATCCAAAGACCTTGTTCACTTATCCCTATGCTATCTAGCGTACTTACCAAAACACCCTTAAGCACAAAAGTGAACCTAAAGCCAATCTGACTCAACCCTCATAATCCTTGCCAACAAGGTATACGAGTTCAGAGGGATGACCATTTGGACCCATAGGAATATTGGCTCTCTTAGAATCCAATTCTAAAGTTAATTCAACATCTAACTATAGAGAATCAATTGAACTCTAGTATCCTATGTAAATAATAGTGAGACACTAAGTGCTCAGGTTCATGACCTATTATCCATTGTGTTTAGTCTGCCCATGAACTAGTGTCTATAGTCTAACAATGTGAAAACTGTCAGCCTTTGAAGACTACCTCTTCCATCCTTGAATTACATATCCTCCTATTGTGTGTTCAATTGACATATCTTAGCTCTTAAATAGTCTACATTAAGTTCCACTTAAGAAACTACTATGGCCATAGTTTTCATGAACACACCTCCTAAGGATCACCCAAGGGGACACACTATCTCAATCCTAAGAGATATCACGGTGCCTCTATTGAGAATACCTATTGCTATCGACTTCCATCAACAATGACCCAATCCATAGGGAATATATGATTAGCTTACGATTTTACCTGTAGGTCAAAGTCATTGCTAACTTTAGCACAAGCTCAACATTCTCTCAAGGCTGAGAGACAACACAATGAAGCAGCTTGGTGAGATCATGACTACTTGATAGCCTTAAGTCATGAATCACCATAGGTCCAGTCCAATATGTAACCATACACACTAATGCACTCACCATGGGAAAACCATCCCAATAGCTAAGACTATCCATCCCTCTAATTAAGAGGTGGTGCACTATAACCTCTAATGGGTTGCCTAGACCAATGAAATGGTTGCGTACAAATCTTCCATTTGCAAGGAACCCATGACTTAGATCTTCTGTGCAACTCTTAATGCACCTAAGTCACGTACAATGCAAAAAGATGCAAGCAAGAATGCTCATCAAGTATAATACATGGAATAAAGATTGATAAAAGTGAAATTGAAACATCATTAAATAAATAATGAATTCCAAATTTATTACATCATGTCATGCTTTTAAGGGCTCTATCCTAGCACTTTGCTCATAAAACCCCAAGTCATTCATATCATCCACAACCATGAGTTGTTCATAGCATCTTGAGGCTAGAGCTTATAACCTAGAGTTGTTCATATCATCCACAACCCTAAGTTCTTCATAGCATCTAAATCCTTGAGCTCACCAAACCTGAGTCATTCATATCAACAATAGCCTTGAAGTGCTCATAGCATCTAGATCGTGAGCTCATGAGTCGAAGTTGTTCATGTAATCCACAACCCTGAGCTATTCATATTATCTATAGCCCTAAGCTCATGGGACCCCGAGTCATTCAAATCAATCACAACCTCAACGGTTCATAGACCTAGAGTTACTCATGTCATTGACAACAAGAGTTTTTCATAGCATTTACAACCTTAAGCTCACAACATGGAGTTGTTCATGCCATCCACAACCCTGAGCAATTCATATCATCCAAAGCCTTGAGATCACGACCCAGAATCATTCATATCATCCAGAGCCCTGAGTTGTTCATAAAATCTAGAGCCTTTAGCTTGCAAGACACCAAGTCATTCATATCATCCATAACCTTGAGTTGTTCATAGCATGTTAAGGCCTTAGCACACAACCTAGATTCGTTCATGTCATCCATAACCTTAATATGTTCATAGAATCTAAAGCCTTGTCCTCATAGGACCCCGAGTCGTTCATATTAACCATATCCTTCAGCTGCTCATAGAATCTAGAGCTATAAGCTCACGAGCCAGAGTCATTCATGTCATCCACAACTCTGAGCTGTTCACAGAATTTAGAGTCTTGAGCTCACGGGACCCCATGTCACTCAAATCATATGCAACCCTTAGGTTTTCATAGCATGTGATTCGTCCCCAATTGGTGTACTACTTGATTTAGTCCTCAGATGGGAGTTATTAACAAAATTTATAAACCTAATTCACCATATACTAGGATAGCATAGCTAGCATAGTATAGTGGTTCTAGGATCGTCCACAAGGATGGGTTTTCATTTCACACGTGACATTATTTAAAGTACCGAAATGGTGTTTTTTCTTTTATGAGTTAGCTTTAAAAGAAAACATAATTTTGGTTGAAAAAGGTTGGTTTTAAGTTAACCAAAAATAGTAACTGAGATTAATTACAAAGAAAAGGTTTCTTGGAGTTTTAGGTCACTAGGTTCAGGTTCCTTATACAAAAGAGGAGATTCTGGATCTTTTCCTTACATTGAGGATAATAACATAAAGAATGGTTATCTCCTGAACCGATGTGTTACAGCTGCTTCCCATTAATGGTTTCAAACACTAAAGTCCTCTCACTGTGAATCATCTTTCAATGGCTCATACCTTTCACCTAGTATTGGCCATTCAAGGTGATCCTAACCTTGGATTACCCTTCAAAAGCTCGCAAGAGATAACAAATGGATGTCTCCAGGGAGTCCGAAAAGCTTACCAAGTGTTGGCTATTCTAGGTAATCCTACCTTTAAACCACTTCCCAGAGGCTCACAAGAGATAACTAATGGATCTCATCTAGGGAGTCCGAAAAGCTTACCAAGTGTTGGCCCAGGTGATTTTAAGTTACTAAAAAAAATAAAAACCATTAACAGGGTAACAACTTTTCCTCGTTTAAAACAAAGGAAACTCCCACTTTTGTATCCGGATCCTTTACCTAGCTTCCTTCAGTCTAAGAAACAAAAAGCCTAGCTACTCATCCTCTGGAAAAACATCCTCAGAGATTGTTTGGCTAGAAAGAAAATAAAAACAAAATGAGTAGGTAAGGCAAGCAACGCTCTGTATATTTCTTACTAAAAGAATTTACAAGTGTTCTCAGGAATTTCTTCCAAGATTCCGAGATATTACAAAAAGAGGTATCTTAAGACATATATATAGAGATATTTTTAACCCCTCAATTAGATATCCTAAATATTTAAAAATATCTTTAGCTGATTACAAGGAGAGAATAGGTAATTACATAAAATATATTGAGATAAATATCTAACAGAGTCATTGCAAAAATATCTAAAGATTACACAGGAAGATTTCGCAAGGGGTTGCGAAATTGATTTTCCTCAACTTTGGTTTCGCAAGGCTTGTGAAAAATTCACAAGGGGTTGCGACATTCATTTTACTCAGTTTCGCAAGGCTTGCGAAATTTTGCAATGGTACAAAATTCATTCTTCACAGCCTTGCTCTCCGTCCTGCAGCTTGTACTCCTCTTGGGCATTTCGCAAGCTTGCAAAAATTTTGCATAGCCATGCGAAATTATTGGATGTTAGATTCCTTCTTTGATTCTCTTCCTTGCATACTTGATTAATTTGGCAAAGGCTACGAAGCTCTCCAAAACTTGGATTCTTCATGTAATTGAGTTTCAACTTGCTTTACCATGGACTACACAAAGTTCTCCCTCATTCTTGGCTCGTTTTAATTATAAAAAAAGTTATAAAAAACACAAAAACTTGCCAAAAACTGATCAGTAACCCTTGCAAGGGTCCTTAATGTGCCAATTGAGTTAAAAGGTAATAAATACTACTCAAAAGTGTTTAAAAGAGTTTATAAGAAGCTATAAAAGAGCACTTTTTGAGTAGTAATCAGCATGTATAGCCCTAAGCTTACAACTCAGAGTCATTCATGTCACCGAAAACCTTGAGCTTTTCATAGCATTTACAACCTTAAGCTCACAACTCAGAGTCATTCATCTCATCCATAACCATGTCCAGTTCATATCATCTAGAGCCTTGAGCTCACGACCCAGAATCATTCATATCATCAGGAGCCTTAAGTTGTTCATAACATCTAAAGCCCTTAGCTGATGAGACCCCAATTCATTCATATCAACCACAACACTGAGCGATTCATAGCATCTTGAGGCTTGAGCTCATGACCTAGAGTAGTTCATGTCATCCACAACCCTTAGTCATTCATAGCATCTAGAGCCCTAAACTCACGGGACCCTAAGTCGTTCATATCATCCACAACCCTCAATAGTTCATAGCATTTAGAGCTATGAACTTAGGACTTAGAGTCATTTATGTCATCCATATCCCTAAGTTGTTCATAGAATATAAAGCCCTAAGCTCATGACCTAAAATCATTCGTGTCATCCATAGCCTAGAGTTGTTCATAACATATAGAGCTCTAAGAACACAACCTAGAGTAGTCCATGCCATCCACAACCCTAAGTTGTTCAGAGCATCTAGAGCCTTGATCTCATAACCTTAAGTCCTTTATATCATCCACAACCCAGAGCTATTCATAACATCTAGTGCCCTGAGCTCACGAGACCCCAAGTCGATCATATTATCCACAACCTTAAACTGTTCATAGCATCTAGAGCCCTGAGCTCACAACCTAGACCCGTTCATAGTATCTTGACTCGGACTGATTAATGTTATCCACAATCCTAAGTTGTTCATTACATCTAGAGCCCCATGTTTAATACCTGAAGTCGTTTATGTAATCCACAACCCTTAACTATTTATGGCATATCAAGGCCTGAGCATATAAATGCGACTAGTTCATATCATCCATAACCTTCAGTTGTTCATAGACTCAGAGTAGTTCATGTCATCCATAGCCCCAACGCTTTCACTGCATTGAAAGCCTTGAGCTCAAGACAAAGAATCGTTCACACCATCGACAACCTGAGTTGTTCATCGCATCTAGAGCTCTAAGCTCACGTGACCCGAAGTCATTCATATCATCCATAACCTTGAGCTCTTCATAGAATCTTGAGCCCTGAACTCATGAGCCAAAGTCATTCATGTCATCCACAATCTTGAGTTGTTCATAGCATAAGCAACCCTAAGCTCATGACCTAGAGTAGTTACTATCATCCTTAACCCTGAGTTGTTCAAAGCATCAACAATGTTGACCTCACGACCTAGAATTTTTACATCATCCACAACCTTGAGCTGTTTATAGCATTTAGAGCCTTGAGCTTACGTGACCCTTATTCGTTCATATCAACCATAGCCTAGAGTAGCTCATAGCATCTAGAGATGTAAGCTCATGACCTAAAGTCAATTCATGTCATCCACAACCTTGAGCTTTTCATAGAAACTAGAGCCTTGAGCATACGACTCAAAATCGTTCATGTCATCCACAACCTTGAGTTGTTCATAGCATCTAGAGCCCTAAGCACCGCACTTGTAATAGTTCATGCCATCCATGGCCTTGAACTATTCCTAGCATTTAGAACCTTAAGCTCATGAGCCTTGATCTCACGACCGCATCCATAGCTCTAAGTTGTTCATAGCATCTAAAGGGTTTAGCTCACAACCCAAAATTGTTCATATCATCCACAACCCTAAGCTGTTCATAGCATCTAGAGCCCTGAGCTCGCGACCTAGACACGTTCACCTCATCCATAGCCCTGAGCTATTCATAGTATTTAAAGCCCAAAGCTTATGATCTGGAGTCATTCATGTCATCCACAATCTTAAGTGTTTCATAGCATTTAGAGTCTTCATCTCATGAAAAAGAATCATATAGATCATCCATAGCCTTGAGCTAGTCATAGCATCTAGAGCCCTGAGCTCAGTAGAGCATCTAGAGTCTTGAGCTCACGGGACCCCAAGTCGTTCATATCATCCACAACCTTGAGTTGTTCATAGCATCTTGAGCCTTAAGCTCACGACTTAGAGTCATTCATGTCATCCATATCATTGAGCTATTCATATCATATATAGCCTTAAGCTTTGGACCTAGAGTCATTCATGTCATCCACAACCTTGAGTTATTCATAGCATATATAGCCTTAAGCTTTGGACCCAGAGTCTTTCATGTCATCCACAACCCTAAGATAATCAAAGCATATAAATCACTAAGCTCACAGGCATCGAGTCTTTCATATCATATGCTGCACTCAACTATTCATATAATCTAGAGCCTTGATCTCCCAAGACCTCAAGTCGTTCATATGAACCATAGCCTTTAGCAACTCATAGCATCTAAAGCTATGAGCTCATGACCTAGAGTCAGTCATGTCATTTGCAAACTTAAGTTGTTCATAGCATCTATAGCCTTGAGCTCATGGGACCCTAAGTCGTTCATATCATCAAGAGCCCTCCATAGTTCATAACATCTAAGGCCCTATGCTAACAAATCAGAGTCTTTCATGGAATTCATAGCTCTGGCTTGTTCATAGCATCTAGAGCCTTGAGCTCACAACCCAAAATCTTTCATATCATCCATAACCTTGAGTAGTTCATAGCATCTAGAGCTTTGAGTTTACAGGACCTCGAGTCATTTATACCAACCACAACCTTAAGCTGCTCATAACATCTAGAGTCATGAGCTCACGACCCGAAGTCTTTCATGCCTTCCACAACCCTGAGTTGTTCATAGCATCTAGAGCCCTAAGCTCATAGGACCCCAAGTCATTCATATTATCTACAACCCTGAGCTGTTCATAGCATATAGACCTTTAAGCTCATGAGACCCTGAGTTGTCCTTACATTCTATAGCCCTCAACTATTCATAGTTTCTAGAGCCCTAAGCTTATGACTCGGAGTCATTCATTTCATTTACACTCTTGAGCTTTTCATAGTATCTAGTGCCTTAAGCTCATGTCCCAAAATCATTCATATCATCCACAACCTTAAGTTGTTCCTAGCATATATATCCCTAAGCTCACGAGACCCTAAGTTGCTTATATCATCCACAATCCTCAAATGTTCAGGGCTTCTACAACCTTTAGCTCACAACCTATAACCATTCATATGATCCACAACCCTGAGTTGTTCAAAGGATCTAGAGCTTTGAGCATAAGGGACATCAAATCGTTCAAATCATCTACAACCTTGAGTTGTTCATAGCATCTAGAGCCCTCAGCTTATGACCAAGACTCATTCATGTCATCTATAGCCCTAAGTTGTACCAAGCATCTAGAGTCTGAGCTCACGACCCAGAGTTGTTCATGTAATCCACAACTCTAAGTTGTTCATAACAATTAGAGCTTTGATCTCATGGCCCAAAATTGGTCATATCATCCATAGCCTTGAGCTCCTCATAACATTTAGAGTCATGAGCTCATAGGACCCTAAGTCATTCATATCAACAATAGCCTTGAGCTTCTCATAGCATCTAGAGTCATGAGCCCATGACTTGGAGTCGTTCATGTCATCTAAAGTCATGAGTTGTTTATAGCATCTAGAGCCCTAAGCACATGGAACCTTGAGTCATTTATATAATCCACAACCCTGAGATGTTCGTAGCATCAAGAGCCCTGAACTCAAGGAATACTGAGTCATTCATATCAACCACAACCTTAAGCTACTCATAGAATCTTGAGTCGTGAGCTCATGACCTGGAGTCATTCATGTCATCCATAACCCTAAGTTGTTCATTGCATCTAGAATCGTGAGCTTAAGACCCAAAATTGTTCATTTAATTCACAACCCTGAGTTGTTCATAACATCTATAGCCTTGAGCTCATAGGACCCCGAGTCATTCATATCATCCATAGTCCTAAGCTATTCACAGCATCTAAAGCCCTAAGCTCATGACCTAGACTCTTTCATGTCATCCATAGCCCTGAGTTGTTCAAAGCATCTAGAGCCTTGAGCTAACAACTTAGAGTCATCCATGTAATCCATAGCTCTGAGTTGTTCGTAACATCTAAAGTCATGGCTAACGAGACCCCAAGTCACTCATATCAACCACAACCTTGAGCTTCTCATAGAATTTAGAGTCATGAGATCACGAATCGGAGTTGTTCATGTCATCCACAACCCTGAGCTATTCATAGGATGTAGAGCCTTAACCTCACAGGACACCAAGTCATTCATATCATCCAAAACTCTAAGTTGTTCATAACATCTAGAGTCATGAGCTCACAACCTAGAGTTGTTCATGTCATCCACAACCTTGAGTTGTTCATAACAATTAAAGCCCTTAGCTCATGACCTAGATTCGTTCATGTCATCAACAACCTTGAGTTGTTCATATCATCTAAAGCCCTAAGCACAGATCCCAAGTCATTCATATCATTCTTAGCCTGAGTTGTTCATAACATTTATAGCCCTGAGCCCATGACCCAAAGTTGTTCATGTCATCCACAACCCTGAGTTGTTCATAACATCTAGAGCCTTAAGCTCATGACCTAGAATTGTTCATGGCATCAACAACCTTGAGCTATTCATAACATCTACAACATTGAGCTCACGAGACCCCAAGTCGTTCATATCATCCATAACTCTGAGTTGTTCATAACATATTCAGCCTCAAGCTCATGACCTAGACTCATTTATGTCATCCACAACCCTAAGTTGTTCAGAACATTTATAGCCCTAAGTTCACGACCCATAGTCATTGATGTTATCTATAGCCTAGAGTTGTTCATAACATCTAAAGCATTGAGCTCACAAGACCCCAAGTTGTTCATATTATCCATAGCCTTGAGTTGTTTAGAGCATCTAGAGCCTCGAGCATATGACCTTGAGTCGTTCATATCATCTACAACCCTGAGTTGTTCATAGCATCTAGAGCCCTGAGGTTACGACCTAGAGACGTTCATGTCATCCACAGACTTGAGGCTTTCGTAGCATCTAAAGCCTTAAGTTCACAAATAAGAATCATTCATATCATCCAGTCATAAGTTGTTCATAGTATTCATAGCCCATAGCTCATGGGTCCTAAGTCGTTCATATCATCCACAACCCTGAGCTATTCATAACATCTAGAGTATGTAGCTCACATGACCCTAAGTTGTTCATATTATCAATAGCCTTAAGCTATTCATAGCATCTAGAGCCCTAAGAATACAATCACAAGTCATTCAAATTATCCATAACCTTGAGTTGTTCATAACATCTATAACCCTGAGCTCTTGACCTAAACTACTCATTTTATCCACAGCCCTAAGCTATTCATAGCATTTAAAGCCCTAAGTTCACGACTTGGAGTCATTCATGTCATCCACAACCCCGAGCTATTCATAGCATCTAGAGCCTTGAGCTCATAACCCAAAATCGTTCATATCATCCACAACCTTAAGCTATTCATAGCATTTAGAGCCTTGAGCTCACTGGACACTGAGTCATTCATATCATCAACAACCTAAAGTTGTTTATACCATCTAGAGCCCTGAGCTCGTGACTTTGACTCATTCTTATCATCCATAGCCTTGAGCTATTCAAAGCATCTAAAGCCTTAAGCTCATGACCTAGAGTCATTCGTGTCATCCACAACCCTGGATTGTTCAAAGTATTTAGAGCCTTAAACCCTGGATCCAGAATCATTCATATCATGCACAGCCCTAAGCTATTCGTAGCATCTAGAGCCTTGAGCTCAAGGGGCGTTGAGTCATTCATGTTAACCATAACCTTAAGCTACTCATAGCATTGAGAGAAGTGAGGTCATGACCTGGAGTCGTTGATGTCATTCACAACCTTATGTTTTTCATAGCATCTAGAGCCTTGAACTCATAACCCAAAATCGTTCATTTCATCCATAGCTCTGAGTTGTTCATAGTGTCTAGAGCCATGTGCTCATGGAACCACAAGTTGATCATATCACCCACAACCGTGAGTTGTTCATAGCATATAATGCCCTGAGCTCATGACCCCAAGTTGTTCATGTCATCCACAACTCTCAGCTATTCATAACATTTAAATCTCTAAACTCATGATTTGAATTTCTTCATATCATTCACAACCTTAAGATATTCATAGCAATAGAGCTTTGAGTTGATGACCCAGAGCCATTCATGTCATCCATAGCCCTGAGTTGTTCATAGCATTTAGAGCTCTAAGCTCTCGACCTGGAGTCATTCATGTCTTCCATCACCTTGAGTTGTTCATTGAATCTAGAGTCTTGAGCAAACGACCCTGATTTGTTCATGTCATCCACAACCCTCAGTTATTCACAACATTTAAAGCCCTAAGCTCACAATCTAAAGTCGTTCATATCATTCACAACACTAAGATGTTCACAGCATATAGAGCCTTAAGCCGATGACCCGAAGTCATTCATATCATCCACAATCCTATGTTGTTAATAGAATTTAGAGCTCTAAGCTCACAACCTTGAGTCGTTCAAGCCATCCACAAGCTTGAGCTATTCATATCATCTAGAGCCTTGATCTTACAAGCCAAAATTGTTCATATCATCCACAACCCTAAGTTATATATGGCATCTAAAGCCTTGAGCTCACGACCCAAAGTTTTTCATGTCATCCAAAGCCCTAAGTTGTTCATGGCATCTGGAACCCTTAGCTCATGACTCAGAGTCGTTCATGTCATCTATAGCCTCGAATTGTCCACTGCATCTAGAGCCCTAAGTGCACGACCTAAAATAGTTCATATTATCTACAACCCCGAGTTGAACATGGCATCTAGAGCCTTGAGCTTACGAGAGCCCGAGTCATTCATATCATCCCTCGTTCTCGGTTGTTCATAGTGTTAAAAGCCTTAAGTTCAGGGCCTGGAGTGGTTCATGTAATCCACAACCTTCAACTCTTCATAGCATCTAAAACCTTGAACTCACAACCTAGAATCATTCTTATCATTCACAGACTTGAGTTGTTCTGAACATCTAGAGCTCTAAGCTCATAGGACCCCAAGTCATCCATATCATCCACAACACTGAGCTATTCATAGCATCTAGAACACTTAGATCATGATCTAGAGTCATTCACATCATCCACAGTTATGAGTTGCTCATTGCATGTAGAGCTCAAAGGTCACGACTCGAAGTCATTCATGTCATCGACAACCTTGAGCTATTCATCACATCTTGAGTGTTGAACTCAGGATCCGAAGTCGTTCTCGTCATTCAAAATCTTGAGTTGTTCATGGAATCTAGAGGCCTGAGCTCACGACCTGGAGTCATTTATGTCATCCAAAGCCTTAAGTTGCTCATAGAATTTGGAGCCATGAGCTCACGATCTAGAGTCGTTCATGTCATTCACAACCCTAAGCTACTCATAGCATCTAGAGCCCTGAGCACACAACATGGAACTGTTCATATTAACCATAGCCCTAAGTTGAACATAGCATCTAAAGCCTTGAGCTCACGGGAGCCTAAGTCGTTCATATCATCCCTCGTTCTTAGCTATTAATAGTATTTAAAGCCCTAAGCTCATGGCTTGAAGTGGTTCCTGTAATCCATAAGCTTCAACTCTTCATAGCATTTAGAGCCTTGAGCTCATGACCTAGAATTGTTCTTATCATCCACAGACCCAAGTTGTTCATAGCATCTAGAGCTCGGAGATCATAGGACCCTAAGTCAATCGTATCATCCACAACATTGAGCTACTCATAGCATCTAGAATGTTGAGATCATAACTTGGAGTCGTTCACATCATCCATAGTTGTGAGCTGCTCATTGCATGTAGAGCTCAAGGCTCACGACCTCGAGTCATTCATGTCATCGACAACCTTGAACTATTCATAACATCTCAAGTACTAAGATAACAATCTAGAGTCATTCATGTTGTCCACAACCTTGAGTTGTTCATAGCATCTAGAGGCCTGAGCTCACGACTTGGAGTCGTTCATGTTATCCAAAGCCTTAAGCCGATCATAGAATTTGGAGCCTTGAGCTCACGACCTAGAGTCATTCATGTCATTCACAACCTTGAGTTGCTCATAACATTTATAGCCATGAGTACATGACCCAAAATTGTCCAATTATCCATAACCCTGAGTTGAACATAGCATCTAGAGCCTTGAGCTCACAAGAGCCTGAGTCATTCATATCATCCCTTGTTCTTGGATGTTCATAGCATTTAAAGCCCTAAGCTCACGACTTGAAGTGGTTCATGTAATCCACAACCTTCAACTCTTCATAGCATCTAGAGCCTTAAGCTCACAACCTGGAATCATTCTTATCATCCATATACCTGAGTTATTCATAGCATCTAGGGCTCTAAGCTCACAGAACCCCAAGTTGTTCATATCATCCACAACACTGAGCTATTCGTAGAATCTAGAACACTGAGATCACGACCTTGAGTCATTCACATCATCCACAACTATGAGTTGCTAATTGCATGTAGAGCTCAAAGCTCATGACCTGGAGTCATTCATGTCATCGACAACCTTGAGTTGTTCATAACATCTTAAGCTCTAAGATTATGATCTGAATTCATTCATGTCATCCATAACCTTGAGTTCTTCATAGCATCTAAAGGCCTAAGCTCATGACCTAGAGTCGTTCATGTCATCCACAACCTTAAGTTCTTCGTAGCATCTAAAGGCCTAAGCTCACGACCCGGAGTCGTTCATGTCATCTAAAGCCTTGAGCTGGTCACACCATCGAGAACCTTGAGCTCATGACTTAGAGTCATTCATTTCATTCACAACCCTGAGCTGCTCATAGCATCTAGAGCCCTGAGCGCATGACCCAAAACTATCCATATTATCCATAGCCTTATGTTGAACATAGCATCTAAAGCCCTAAGCTCATGGGAGCTTAAGTAGTTCATATCATCCACCGTTCTCAATTTTTTATAGCATCTAGAGCCTTGAGCTCATGACTTGGACTCATTTAGCTAATCCACAACCTTCAACTATTCATAGCATCTAAAGCCTTGAGCTTACGACCCAAAATCATTCATATCATCCACAGACCTAAGCTATTCATAACATTTAGAGTTGTGAGCTCACAAGACCCCAAGTCATTCATATCATCTACACCATTGAGCTGCTCATTGCATTTAGGGCTCATAGATCACTACTTGGAGTTGGTCATGTCTTTCCTCAACCTAAGTTATTCATAGCATTTAAAGCATTGACTTTACGACCTGGAGTCATTCATGTCATCAACAAACTTGAGTTATTCATAGCTTTTGAAGCCCTAAGCTCATGGGACCCTAAGTAATCCACATCATTCACAATTGTGAGTTGCTCATTACCTGTAGAGCTTAGAGCTAACGACCTAGAGTCATTCATGTCATCCACAACCCTGAGTTGTTCATAACATCTAGAGCATTGAGCTCACGACCTAGAGTCATTCACATCATCCATATCCCTTATCTGCTCATTCATGTCATTCACAACCATGATCTATTCATAGCATCTAGGGTACTAAGCTCATGAACCAGAGTCATTTAAGCCATCCATAGCCTTAAGTTGTTCATTTCATATAAAGCCGTAAGCTCACAACCTGGAGTCGTTCATGCCATCCAAAGCCCTGAGTTATTCATAGCATCTGGAGCCTTGAGCTTATGACCCGAAGTCATTCATGTGATCCACAACCTTGAGTTGTTCATTGCATCTAAAGCCTTAAGCACACAACCTTAAACCGTGTATATAACCCATAGCCCCGAGTTGAACATAACATCTAGGGACCTGAGCTCATGAGAGCCAAGTCATTTATATCATCCACCATTCTCAGTTGTTCATATCATCTAGAGCCCTAAGCTCAAGACCTAAATTCGTTCATGTAATCCATAACCTTTAACTATTCATGTAATCTAGAGCCTAGAGCTCATGACCTAGAATCATTCATATCATCCATAGACTTGAGTTGTTCACTACATCTAGAGCCATGAGATTACGGGACCCTAAGTCATTCATTTCATCCACAACACTTATTCATAGAATCTAGAATGCTGAGATCATGACCCAAAGTCATTCATGTCATCTACAGCCCTTATCTGTTCAAAACATCTAACTCCATCAGCTTACGAGCCAAAGTCGTTCATGTAATCCATAACTTTCAACTATTCATAGCATCTAGAGCCTCGATCTCACGACCCAGAGTCATTCATGTCATCCACAATTAAGTCGTTCATAGCATCGAAAGCCCTAAGCTCACAAACCGGATTCATTCATGTCATTCACAACCCTAAGTTATTCATAGCGTCTAAATGTTAGGATAAAGCCCTTAAAAGTAGGACCTGATGTAACAAACTTTTTTATTATTTATTTAATAAAGTTTCAGCTCACTTTTGTCTATTCTTTTTCCTTGCATTATATCTTGTAAGCATTCTGGCTTGCATTTTTTGCATTGTACATGACTTGGGTGTATTAGGAGTTGCACAGATAAGTGAACAAGGTCTCTAGATTGGGATAAATGATTAATTAGTAGGTCCTATTGGGATAATTAATTAATCAGAACCCATTTTAGGTTAGATTAAGTAACCCAATTCCATGTAGTCTCAAGTCACTTAAGCCCACTTAAGAACCCTATAAATACCCCCTAGGTCAACCATCCAGAGAGATCGAGAGCCATAGCCTCCACCCTCTTTTCCTCTTCACCGGAAGTGTGTCAAGATCAAGGTTCGAGTCATCGAGTGGAAGACTTTAGGTCTACGAGACTTTTATGATTTTGTTCTTCATCTTCACCATGTGGATTTCATTTGGGAACAGTCGAATTTGAGGTATGGTTTGCTTTAGCATTTTCTAAATCCTTGTAAATTTTAAAAATGCTATTTTTCCAATATGCATAGGATTGAGAAAAGGCCTAGGATAGTTATGCATGTTCCTAACCTGTTCCAGGCTTGGGAAACGGAGAGATCCAAGTTTTTCCCATCAATTGGTATCAGAGTAATATGTTAGTAATCGTTTTTGAACCATTCTAGGGTGTGCTAATTTGGTTTTATAGGGTTTTTATTTATCCTATGGCCCTATGGATAATTAATGTGTGTTCTTTATTATGATATTGTTATAATATGATGGCTATAAGAGTGATTCTTTTTTTCGGGAATGTAATAATTACTTGAATTGGTTTTTACTTTTCCTAGATGGATTGTAAGCCTTATAAGAGACATAGGATTTTTGTTTTTTTTTTTTTTTTTTTTTTGTAAAAATCCATTTTTTATCTTAGAATGATATGTAAACTCCAAATCTTTGGAGTATGGGATTTTGTTGTTAAAATCCTTTTTATTTTTTATTTTTTATCATTCTTTGTAACCTATGGAGAGTATGGAAGCAATCCAAAGCATCACAAAGTGTTTGCACACATTCATTTGAAGTTTCTTTCCTAAGTTCCCATGGTGATTTAAGGGAAAAGAAAGATTCTTGGAAATTCTTGATTTGAGATCCTTGGTAGCCTAGTTTTGTCATTTTTAACTTAAAATCGAGATGACTTATCTAAAGATTTTTGGGAAAAACAACATATGGTTTTGAATCTTAGGTAGTTAGGAATCAAAGTCTTCAAACATATCACAATTCGGAGTTGAAACGAGGGAGTTATTGTCAATTGAAGTAAGGTTGCACAAAGAGCATGGCAACACAGTGTCGCTGACTTCAACACAAAATCAGGGCTATCTCCTATGAGTTTTTTTTTTTTTTTAGGTAAACCACATATGGTTTTGAAGCTTAGGAAGTTAGAAATCCATTTCTTCAAAAAAAAAAAAATTCATAATTTGGAGTTGAAACGAGATAGATGTGGTTGATTGAAGTAAGACTGCACAAAAGGCATGCAATTACTAGATTAAGTTCGAGCCAAATTGTTTTTGGTTGTGATTCATGCCCAATTGGTGTATCAGATGATTCATGTCCAGCTGGTGCTCCTTGGATGAGGGAGTAATCAACAAAATTTATAACCTATTACACCATGAACTAGGGTAGCAAAGACAAAGCTACTATAGCATAGTGGCTCTAGGATCGTTCAATGGGATGGGTTTTCACTTCACAAATGATATTAATTCAAAGTTGAATTGGTACCTTTTCATTTCAAGGTTAGCTTTAAAAGAAACATAAAGATGTTTGAATGAAAAAAAAGTTTGGTTTTAAACTAACCAAAAATAGTAACTGATTTTACTTACAAAGAAAAGTGTTTCTTGGAGTTTCAGATCACTAGGCTCAGATTCCTCATACAAAAAGGGAGTTCCGGTCACTTGTTTCTTTTCCTCGCATTAGAGAATTAACATATAGTTCCTTCTCCAACCGGTGTTGTATAGATACTTCCCATTAATGGGTTCAAACACTAAATCCCTCTCACTGATGCACCTTGCAATGGCTCATACCTCTCACCTAGCACTTGCCATTCAAGGTGATCTTTAACCTTGGATTACCCGTCAAAAGCTCACAAGAGATAACTAATGGATGTCTCCTTGGAGTCCAAAAGCTTACCAAGTGTTGGCTATTCTAGAAAATCCTACCTTCAAGTCACCTCCCAGAGGCTCGCAATAGATAAACTAGTGCATCTCCATGGACGGAGATCACTTGTCTTACCAAGTGTTGGACCAGGTGAATTAAAGGCGTTTTAAGTTAACTAAAAAAATTAAAACCATTAACGGGTCACACTTTCTCTTCATTAAAAACTAAAACAACAAAACTTCCAATTTATGCATTTGGAAACTTACCCGGCTTTCTTCACTCCAAGAGACGAAGAACCTAGCCTCTCATCCTCTGAGGAAAAATCCTCAGAGTTTGATTGGCTAGAAAGAAAACTAACGAAGAAAACAAGAATATATGTGAAAAACAGAGCAAGTGCTCTGTTCGTTGATTCTATATATGATATATCTATCTCTTTTACAGTGGATGCAAGGGAATATATATAGAGACGTTTTTCCAACCTTCCTAACTAAGAAATCTTATGGTTGGTGGATTACAAGGAGAATAATGGAAATTTATACAAAAATATCTGAAGAAAAGATCTAAAAGAGTCGGTGCACAAATATCAGGAAGCACTAAGGACCTTTTCGCAAGTGAAAATGATGTCTGTGAGATTTCGCAGACACACAAAAAGGGTTGCGAAATCACTTCGCAGTAAAAGGCTGATTTTGCAGCGCTGCGAAGTCGGCTTTTAGCTTGCGGTGCTCAGCTTCCAACGTGTTGCATATATCAGGAAACTTCAGGAGG
>JBAPGN010002851.1:0-33740 GCA_037355405.1 Vitis amurensis
AAGAGATCTGAATGATTTTTAGTGAGGGTTTGGAGTGACAGGCGGTGATATCGAGATTCTGAACCCCTGTTTTGTATTAGGAGTTCGATTCGTTGATTGGTTGCCCTTTTGTAGAATGTTTGAAGCTTTACTTGATCTAAAAACTCATCAATTGTACAGCGGTTCACTGAAGAAATCGCTGAGCTAGTCCAATTCTAGAATGTTCAGAATCAAAGCTTGTTGCTTGGTTTTGGTTTTGTTTGGCTTTCCTCTTGTGTTTGGTAACGCCCAACTCCGTATGCTCAGGCACAAAGCTTCCCCATTTCTTTTGGTGCACAACAAGGACTCTGGAGTTTCTGGCCTTGATTTTGGGTGTAAACTGCTTGATGGGATGAGGGAAATGTCAGGTTTTGCTCACTTTGTTGTGTAACTGGAAGTTTATTTGAATCTTGTGGTGTACTTGAGTGAGTGTTTGTAGATTGTTATTTTGGAAAGATGGTGCCATCCGGGCCACCCACTCCCATAGGTGGAGCCCAACCTGTTCCCCCTTCACATTTTTGCCGTTCGAATTCTGGTATGTTAGGCAGCTCAGGCGGGTCCTGTGCCACCCCCAAACAGGGTTCCTTTGCCTTGTGTCCTCCCAAGAATCTCAGTACAATGAAGTTATGAATTTACTTCGGAAATGTACCCAGTGCTTTCTTCACTGCTCAGTGTTACTTGGAATGTACTAAGTACAAAATTTTTTAGAGTTAATTTAAAAAAAAAAAAAATAAGCTAAACGGGGCGGGACGGGGCGGGTATGGGAAATTCCCATAAAACTGCCCGCCTTGCTTAATTTTTTAACGGACGGGGATGAGAATTTGATTTTTGTAAACGGGGCGGGTGGTGGGATGGGGGCGACCCGTCCCGAACCCGCCCCGTTGCCATTCCTAAATTTGGTACCATCAACTATGAATAAAACAAGACCAGTAGCCATTAAAGAATCAACAAGCTTTGATTCGAACAAATCAACATGCTGAAGAAGATCACAAATGTATCTATCTCGGCTTAAATGCAAAGAAAATCCAAAATTGAGCACCTCTATTCCAAGAAAGAAATTGAGAGGACCAAGATCCTTGAGAGCAAAGCAAGAGTTTAAGGAAGATATAAGTTGTTCAATGAACAAGGAATTTGAATCAATGAAAATAATATCATCGATATAAACTAGGACAACAAGCATGATAGAATTGTTATGGTAACCAAACATTGACGTATCTACTTAAGATATGGAAAAACCCCATTTAACTAATGCAAAATTCAGTTTCGTGAACCAAGCCCATGGAGTTTGCTTCAAGCCATACAAGGCCTTGGTAAGCTTACAAACAAAATTGGGCTTAGAAGGATCCACAAAACCCGGGGGTTGTATCTAAAAACTTGCTCAAATAAATCACCATTATGAACATCAAGTTGTTGGATAGACCAATTTCTACTCAATGCCAAAGAGAGAACCACACTAAAGGTTTAACCACAAAACTAAAGGTTTCAAAGAAATCAAAACTGTGAGTTTGATGGAATCCTTAAATGTGCCTTATAACAATCAATAGTTCCCTTAGGTTTAAACTTCAATTTATAAACCCACTAACATCCAATGGTATTCTGATTAGACGGAGGAGGAACCATGACGTATGTTTTATTTTTCATAAGAGCTTCAAATTCAAGATGCATAGCCTATTGCCATTCAGGAACTTTAGCAGTTTCCTTAAAGGAATCCAGTTCACAAAGTGGAGGAAAAATAGTCTTAGTAGGAGACAAAAATAACTTGAGTTCGAAAATGCCATTTTTGGCACGCATTATCATGAGATGACAAGGAGTAAGAGCATAAGAGGAAAGAGGTTGGGTTGTTGGAATAGCTGTAACCTTAGAAAAGGAAATTGACACACTAGAATTAGATATTGGAACCAACTTTGAAGGTGGACATAATGGGGGAGGTAAGAGGGAAGATATTGGAGATGATGGTACTACCAAGGGAATGACACAATGAGAGGGGGTAACAGAATAAGAAGTCTGAAACTATGGAAGACTTAGCCAAATGGGAAATTTAGGTTCATAAAAAATAACATGTCGTGATATATGTATTTTATGATTGGACTATGTTTAAATAAAGACTACTCCTTTATGCTTCAGAACTATATGCCGATATTTAACGAATTGATAATGCAAGTTTATGACCAATTAAAAAGGATGTAGAAAAGGATTAACAAATGCAGCCCAGTAGACATGAAGAAAGATAATATTTGGTAGACAATGGTAAGAGTCCTTTATGACAGGATCGGAGAAGAGATATTCAAACCGTTAGAGCGTAGGAAGTCTAGTTAATGTCAAATATAAGCTAGCATTGGAAAGCCAAAAGGGTCAATATTTAAGTGGGAAATGAAGGCATGAGCTAAGCAAAATAAAGACCAATGCATTGTCAACCCACATCCGTTCGATGGTTTTCTCTCCACTATTGACCATTTTGTTGAAAAGCTACGAATGGACAGAGGATACTCTATGCCAGAATCCTAAATTACATAAAGTATCAATAAAGGCTTTGAAACATCCCCTCCCTAATCAGTTTTGGAAGGCACTCTACTTTAGTGTCAATATTGAGTCTCAATTAATCATTTTAAAATGTAAAAAGTAGAGATAGTTGAATTTTTTAGAAGCTAGTAGCATACCAACTCCAAGAAAATCTTGTATGGGTCAATTAGAAATAAAGTAACAAAGTATTTGGCACCGACCGATTAGCACCAACAATAGCGGTATAGGACCTCAATAGATCAATAATGTATAAGAGCAAAAAGGCTAAGAGACTTTGGCATTTAGACAATAGTAAAAGGTAAAGTGAATGACTCTTTGCCTTTGACAAAGGTTCACGAATACCTATCCAATGTTTTTGAGGGCACACTACAAGCACTCCAAAACTTTTAATTGACTATTTTATGTGCAAGATGGCCTTAATATCATAAATGCCATAGAAACTACCTTATTGGGAAGTTGTAATGCAAATAACATACACGGGAACCTCAATTGCCAAGCTTGTTCTCTAACAATTTTATTACCATTAGAATCTATATTTTTTTACCAGAAGCTGAAGATGACAATTTGTTATAACCATGGTCAAGGTTGCCTTGGAGAAAACCTTCTTTGAAGATTGATCCTTCATCACAAATCCATTAGTAAAGAATTCCACAGTAACATTATTGTCAGTACACACCTATTCAACTTATCAGATTGGCTGTAAGTTGTGGAACGTGTAAAATATTCTTTAGATTTTAAAGACTGAGAAATTGAACAAAATAGTACAGTATCCAATATTTGAGATATTTAAGCAATTATCGTTTCCAACGACGACTTTGTCCAAACTAGCAAATGGAGTATGTGCATTCAGTTGTTGAAATTTAGAGTTAGGTGATATGTAGCTCTAGTATCCATGTACCAATTCCATCTCCATAGTAGCTAGAGTTGCAATCATTGCAGCAAGATGAGGTTACTCAATTCTTAGGGTTCTTCTTCCTCATTGGTTTTTGACTCAGATGAGTTAACTTAGTTCCTAGAGCTCTTCCTCAATGACAAACAATTCTGATTAGAGTGTGGCAACGAGTTCAATGAGCAAGCTAGTGATTGATCAAGGCCTCACTAGTGATGAGGACATCGGTGATAGCAACAATCTAGTTGGAGAAACGATTTTTCCACACCTTCACAACACGCAAAAATGATCATATCATCATCATGATCTTAGATAATGAGAAACTTAAAGTTTTTTGAATTCCAATTTCAAATTCAAAACAAAATTGCAGAGCACTAGATTCAAAAAAAAAAAAAAAAAAAAAAAAGAACGAAAAATCACTATAGAAACCTTAGAAAACACACTAGGAAGAAAAATCATAAACAAACTCACAGAAGAATTTTATGGCTTTAGGAGCTGGAGCCGGAGCTAGAGAAGAGTCTTAATGGACATTGAGGAGGGACAAGAAGAGATGTTCAACTATAATTTATATAGGCTATATTGTAAAGGTGGCTTTAAAATGTATTTTGGTAGCGATCCAATGGAAGTGGAGTCTATAGGAACATCTATGGTAGCGATCCAAAATATGCAGTTATAGGAGAATATATAATAGCACTTTCAACGGTAATCATGACTATGTATCTTTCCTGAAAAATTTCCCACCAATCCCAATCCCAATCCCAATCCCTTTAGATGCATGTGGTTGGAATATGCATGAAACTATATATTATGCGATTGGATATGAATGAGGCTATTATACTATTTTTTAGTTTTTTGGATTTCTTAGCCCCCTTCTAAAATTATGTCGCCATTTCCTGTTCTTCTTGTAATGTCAAGTTGGAAAGTTAAACTTAATTTAAAAACTTTCTAAATATTAAACTTAGAGTTAGAGTCTAAATGTTAAGGAGAACATTTTATTTTGAATGATTATTTAGTTTTTGTATTTGAGTAGTCAAGTCCTCAAAGGTCTCTGTATTTGATTATTAAGAGTTTCTATTTAGATTAAATGTGAGTGTATTATAAACAAAAATTTATATAATATATATATATATATATATATATATATGTATTTTAAAAAAGTAATAGAATACAATAAATTTTAATTCTCTTCCCTATTTTTATCTTTTTTTATAAGTGTGTGTTTCTCTTTCATCTAGACAACTCACACAATACTAACACAATGAGAGTAAAGGAGAAGGGCAACAAAGAGTTGGAGCCGGAGATCATTGGAGGAACGGGTCAACTGTAGGGCCGGTTGTCCATGGGCTCATATAAGTAACAAAATTGGAAATGGTTTCTATATCTTAGGGTCGTGTCTAGAAGACGACAATCTACCAGTCAGTGTGCAGCAGAGAGAAAGCGTGATATCTACTTCGAGTCAAAACAAAAAAGGAACCAGCTCGCAATTCCTCCAATACATCATTAATTACCGACGTCATAGCTCTATTGCCTAATTCGTCACTACCAACGTCATTCGTCACTAAATTGGAAAATGTCTCTAGATCTTAACTTTGGTTCGCGACTAGAAGACGACAACTACCGGTCAGTGTACAGCAGAAGATAAAGTGAGACAGGATAGTTATACATCTCTTGAAATTAATTAGTCTTCGAGTCAAAACATAAGAGGAAGCAGCTCACAATTCCTCCAAAACATCATTGCAAAGCGTCAATAGCTCTGTTTCCCCAAATTCGTCATTACAAACGTCATTCCATACTCTGCCTTCCTTATTTAAAGAGTCCCATGCAGATGCAGATGCAGTTCGAAAACACAGTCAGATTTGATCATCCTCTGCATAGACCCAACCGAAGTATCATCCACTTCATCTTTTCCCCTACAATGACACAACCCCACTTCATTGTGATAACCTATCCGCCACAGGCCACATCAACCCTTCTCTCCAACTGGCTAAGCGCCTCCATACGTGGCTGGGTGCCATGTCACATTCGTCACTAGCACCTATGCCGGCTGAGCGCAGGCCAAAACCCAACCATGGATGGGTTAAAATTGTCACATTTCCGTGATGGCTGCGACCAGTGGCCTCAAGCAAAGCGATGCCCTCCCAAGGCTTCATGTCTGAGCTGTGAGCGGTCTTGGCTCCCAAGCTCTATACCGACCTCTCATTGCCAGCGCTAATGAAGGTCGTCCCGTTGCTTGCATAAATCTACGGCAATCCTGATTCCTTGGGTAGCAGAGGTGGCGCATAGTCTTCACATCCCCTCCGCACTTTTTGGAGTCAACCTGGTCTCTGTTTTTAATATCTATTATTATTATTTGTTGTGGCTTATGGAGAGGTCATTCGCAAGAAAGTCAGTGACTCCTCGCCTTCCATTGAATTACCAGGACTGCCCTTGCTCAGTAGCCCGTGACATTCCCTGTTTCCTACTCCCCCTCAAATGCAAATGAATACAACTTCGTCCTTTCAGCGTTTTCAGAAGCACCTAGAGATGCTCCACCGTGATAACCCAACCCAACGGTTACTGATAAACACTTTCGATGCATTGGAAACCAGAGGCGCCTAAGGGCCCGTCAGAAGTTTAAGTCGATTGGAGTTGGACCCCTGTTTCCAACCGCTTTCTTGGGTGGAAAAGATCCATCCGATACTTCATTTGGGAGGTGATCTTTTCCGTCGTTCAAAGATTATATTGAATGGCTGAACTCAAAGCCTGAATCTTCTGTCATTTAATGGTCATTTGGAAGCCTCGCCGTGTGTTATCGAAAGCAAACAGTCAGAGGAGATTGTCGTGGATTGCTGGACAGTGCCGGCCTTTCTCTGGGTCATAAGAGCCAAGGAGAAGGGAGAAGAGGAGAAGAAGAAGATAAACTAAGTTGCTACGCCAGGAATAGAACAACAAGGGATGATAGTACATGGTGTTCTCAGGTCGAGGTTCTCTCCAATCCATCACTGGGTTGTTTCGTGACTCATTGTGGGTGGAATTCAACCCTTGGAGAGCTTGGCTTTCTGGGGTGCCAGTTGTGGCATTTCCTCAGTGGAGCCGACCAATCCACGAATGCAAAGCTAGCCGAAGACGTGTGGAAAACGGGTGTACGCGTGACAGTGAACCAAGAAGGAATAGTTAAAAGCGATGAGATTAAGAGGTGCTTGGAATTGGTCATTGGGAGATGGAGAGGAGGCGAAAGAATGAGAAGGAATGCAAAGAAATGGAAGGGTTTGGCAAGGGAGGCTGTGATGGAAGGTGGATCATCTGACAAGAATCTTAAAGAATTTTATGGATGAGGTCACACAAGGTTACTAGCTATAGATATTGTGGTTGTATCTCTTGGAGTTTATGTTAAGGAACTCCCCGATTAAATTAAATATTTTACAAGAAGATTTTTATTATTTATGATGTTAATACAAGGAGTAGTATTAATTAATGGTAGAGGGCATATCTAAAATTATGGGAGATTCATTGCTTCCTGAAGGCCCTATCACAAAGGATCTGTCAAATGCGTGGCTAAGGTGCTGTTTGGTAAATGTCCGTTACCAGCCAAAATTTTGCAATTATTGCTAATGGGAATCAGGGAAACCCCAAACTGGCCTTGATGGTCTTGCGTAAAGGACGCATCCAATTCTTTACATTGTGGCCACTGATTTGGTGTCTTATCCTCTCATGCCCATCACTTCATGTTTACAGATTATATTGTATTCATAGCTATTTTTTATGAAGGTTTCAATTGGGCAAGAAGTATTTTTGCCTTGGGAAGATGTTGGTTATGGATCAAAGCAAAATAACAGATTAAAAAAATGATCCTGCGGTACAATAATTTTTGGGTGCCTCTATTAATTAAGTGAATATTATTATTTAATTGATAAATTAATATTTATTAATTAATTACTTATTAATTAAATCTCTGGAATAATTCTATTATGGAACCTATCTTGCACTAAGAAGCATCCATAGCGATAATAATATTAAATAAATTTTTGTTATAATACGAGAATGTTACATCAAATCTTTTTTTTTTTCATATTAGGAATAGTTAAAGATGAGATTTAAGTAAACATCAGTTTTAAGAAAAAATAACACATATATTTTACAAAGGATTCTTGATAAAACATATGAATTTAATTGCACATTAGAAAATTATTAATTTCTATAATATGTGGATTTCATATGAAACTACATAGGTTTTTTTTTTATAACGTATTATTTTATAAATTTATCAAATTATTAGTTTAGCACGGTGGCCCCAAGTTTAGATTAATTAAAAAAATTTAATTGAAGTTCTTAATTAATTAAATATTAAATTATTATAAAGTTTTATTGTATTTTATTTTCATGGTTCTAAAAATCGGATTGAACTAGTCAATTTGATTGGTTTGAGCATTGATTGACTATGTATTTTACATATGAGATCGATAATGAGTTGCACTTTCATCTCAAGGTATTTAAAAATTAGGAAAATCAATCCCAAGGTATCTATTTTTCTTTTCATTAGTCTTACATTGTGCCAACACTCCATATGTGGAATGTAACTTGGAGGGGCTTGAATATGCAGAGTTTTATAATTTTGCACATTAATGTCTCAAAGTGTTAAAATCTTTTACAACTAATTGTAGATAAGTTTAGTATTGTCAAATAATTTTATTACAATTAAATTATTTTTTAATTTATAAATATGTTAGAATAAAGATATTTAAGAAATATAGTACCTTAACAATTAAAATAATTATTGTGTGAGTGATTTAAGAATTCAATTGTTTTCTTCAACCTAAATGAACTTATTGACAAGATGGAAGAGACAAACTGTATTTGGGGAATATATTAATAGGGTGAGGAATTGAAATAACTTGATTCTAAAGAGGTAAAAGTTGACAAAAGAATCAAGAAGCATCGGGGCTGGAAAGATAGTTGACTTTTTAAAAGTCTAGGTGGAGGAGGGAAATTAGAAATGGATGAACTAATGTTTTTTGGTATTTTTGAGTAGGTGTTTAGTAAAATAATTTAATATTGACAATTTTTAAATTTAAAAGAATAGTATAGTAAGAAGTTAAATTGATTAAGGGCTTGATTTGATGGTGTTTTGATCATGATTGTCAATTGCAGTTTTTTAGAAACCTTTTTATTTTATTTATTTATTTTTTTAAGTTAAAGAATAAAAGTTTTTTTTTTATGTTTTACAAAATTTAGGAAAATATTGGATGTAAGTTATTTTTATAAAGGATTTTAAAAGTATGAAAAACAAAACAGTCTTGTTTCAATATAAATTAATTATTATTTTTTAAAAAATTGTTTTTTGATTTTGTAAAACATTTTAATTCAATTTATATATATTTAATTTAATTAACATTTATTAAGTCTTTTGAAGATGAAAATATATTTTGTTAATTAAATAATTAAAATAAATAGTTTTTAAGTAGAATAAATGTAATTATTATAATAAAATCTAAATTAATATTTTTAGTAGGATATATTATTATTTTATTATTATGTTAGAAAAACTATTTTATTATATTCATAAATTTCTAGTATTAATGAGTTTATATATTTAAGTTTTTAATTTAATTTTTATAAATTATATAGACTTTGTTAAATCACGCATTACGTCTTGTTTATTTGGAGCTAATTTGTAGGAAAATTGAAAATATATTTTTTATGTAGAAGTAAATAATAGAGTATTTGTTTAATTGGTTTTTAAAAACTAGGGAACAATTTACTTGTTTTTTGTTATTTCATTGTGTTTTCTTTTTTCGTTTCGTAATTTCTATTTTTTTTATGTTTTCTCTTTCTCATTTTCTTATTTTTGTCTCATTTTACTTTGTTTTTAAAATTGAGATAAGAATAATAACAAGACATGTTATGGAATTTTTAAAATTGTTTTCTGTTATTAAAACAAAAAGTATTTTAAAAAATCCGCCAACAGGCTCTTATTTTATTATATCAGAATATCCTTTATAGATGTGTCTCTTTCTTCATTGTTATATTTTATATCTTTTTTTAATATGAATGAAGGAAATATATTTAATTTAATTATTTAAGATTTTTTTTAAAATTAGTTTTAGTGTTAAATCTTAATTAACACTAGAAAAATAATTCATACTGATTTATATAAGATAATTATCATTATGATTAGTTATTTTATTTTATTAGCTTTTAAGTATTTAACTATTAAGCATTACTTTAATACCAGTAACTGTTTAACCTAATTCTCATATATTTTCAGATTTAATGAAAAGGCTGAAGTTCAAGTGGGGAAGAGATAAGTGAGATGAGACTTATAAGAATGCATGGGAAATCAATTCTCTTTCAGTAATCTGTCTTCATTTGCTGAGAGAATGCTATGAGTGAGAAATCCGTTTTTCTAAAAAAAGGACTAGAATGGAAAAAGATTGCACTCGTGCAGTCCAAGAGAAAAAAAATGGCCTACCTCATTAAAAAAAAATTCTTAAAATTGTAAGTATCGAAATGAAAGTTTTAAGATCATCCTTTAGTTATGAAATAATTTTTATCAAAAGTATCCTTGGTGTTCATGTTCTAAAAAGAAGCACTTGAGAGCTCATCACGTTTTGGTGGAGAAGATTACTTCATCGGGATGCTAGTTTATTCTCAAAACAGTGGTACTAGGTTGAGAGTAGGAAACGAAATAGTAGAACACTCATTAAATTGTCCCAAAAAATGGAGGACAAAATTCAAGAAAGTTCAACAACAGTACAAGAAAGCCATGAAGTCATTATTTATTGGAACAATAGTAAATATTGAAGAAATTGTAAAGCAATGTAAGCTTTCAAGCTTTAGGATCACTTTAAACATACTATAGGGGGATGAACATATAACATATGCAGTCATTACGTTGTAATTGACATTTTGATATGGTGGTAAGTATGAGTCGCTTGCAAGAGGCTATTATATATAATGTGATATCAATGATGGGATTCCATAATATTATTTGGTGAGCTAGAAAAGAAAAAGTCAAGCTAGTGAAAAGATGCAAAGCTCCTGCACTCTAGTTACAAGACGAGTTTGCTTTCGTAGTGTGCCTTCCTTACACTTAGCCATAATGTTGCATTGTTATATGATTCCACTTGGTCAGCATTTTTAAAACTGTTCTCTTATCACTTACCAATAAAGAAAGGTTTATTAGCTCTTGGTATGGATGAGAATATGTATAGTTAGATAAACGCTAAGTTAATAAGTGGTTATCAACTGAATTCTAAATTTTGAGGCTACTAATGTGGTGGAACAAATATGGATTGTAAAATAAATAGCTAAAGATGAGACGTTAGATATAAAGAATAAAATAAATAATTAAAAAATATAATCTAAGTATAAATTAATAGTGAAACTTGTTAAGATTGCTGAAAAAGATTATTTTTACATATGATTGACTTTTTTTGTCAGTATCATTTTTTTTTATGAGGTATGGGAAGCAATACAATGTACTAAGTCTTCACTCTACTAACTCACCTCCAACACAATAGGGTGAGAAGAATCTATGAGCTTGCTTAGAGATGAGAAATGTTGAAGTGAGAGAGATTTGGTTAGAGTATCAATCAACTTGGTCTCCGAAGGGAAAAATCATAACATTAGAAGTTTTCTACGGGTCTCGTTCTTTACAAACATTGATAATTATTTCACATGTTTTAGGCCCGAGAATGAAAGACATAAATTTTGCAGCAATAAAATGAAACTATAAATAGGCGACAAGGGCTCTTTAGTTAATGGATTTGATCTAAATGAGTGATTGATTGCATTTGGCATCCTATATCTTGGATACTCGGATATTAGAGCGTTAAACATCGTTGTTTAGAAGCTGAACAGAGACCAGATTTACACAAAAAAAAAACACAGTAGCATGTGTACGTCTATCATTAGGGTGCAAGATACCAATGACATTTGTGATAGGCACCAAGGATTGTGTGAGGAAGATGGTTGGAAAAAAAAAACCATAATCAACGACTTTGAGATAATAAATATGCTTCATAGCTTGAAATGAGTAAAGTTGGAGCATGCCATAATTGGGTAATTTATGTATTAGTTAGGGATGTTTGGTCTAGTGATTTTGCAATATAAATGGCACCTACAAGACTCTAATAGAAAGTGGGATCCTCTAATTTGGTACCATCAGCTATGGATAAAACAAGACCAGTAGATTAAAGAACTAATATGGCTTTGATTCGAAAATTTAACATGCTGAAGAAGATCAAAATGTTTATCTCGGCTTAATGCGAAAAATCAAAATTGGCACCTCTATTCCAGAAGAATGGAGAACCAAGATCTTGAAAGAAAGCAAAGAGTTTAGGAAAGAATAAGTTGTTCAAATGAGAAGGAATTTTTGAAATAAGTGACAATAATATCATCGATATACTAAGACAACAAGCATGATAGAATTGTTATGGTACAAATGGACGTATTACTTAGATATGGAAAACCTCATTTAACTAATGCAAATTAGTTTCATGACAACCAATGGAGTTTGCTTCAGCCTACAAGCCTTGGTAAGCTCAAACAAAATTTGGATAGAGGACCATAAACCGGGGGTTGTATCAAAATTGCTCAAATATCACCATTAAGAAGACTTATGACATAAAGTTGTTGGAATAACCAATTTTTTCTCTACTCATGCAAGGAGACAATGATAGTAGTAGGTTACCAAACTACGGTTTAAGAATCAAACGTGGTTTGATGAAATCCTTTTGACTAAATGTGCTTTGTAATCAATAGTTCCATTAGGTTTAAACTTCAATTTAATAAACCGCTAAACATCATGGTATTCTGTTAGACGGGAGAACATGATATGTTTTATTTTTCATAAGAGTCAATTCAGATTGATGCTAATTGCCATTCAGGAACTTTAGGATTTCCTTAAGGATTCAGTCCAGTGGAGAAAAAGTCTTAGTAGGAGACAAAAATGAAACTTGAGTTCAAAATGCATTTGGACGCCATTATCTGAGATTGACAGGTAGTGAATAAGAGGAGAGGTGGTTGTTGAAGCTGTAATAAATGGGAATTGACACACTAAGTTAGATATTGGAACAACCTTTGAGTGTTGGACATAATGGGGGAGTAGAGAGATATTGGAGATGATGGTACTACGAGGAATGACAAATGAGAGGGGGAAATAGATAAGGAGTTCTGAACTATGGAAGACTTTAGAAATGGAAATCTAGTCATAAAATATACATGTCGTGATTATGTATTTTTATTGAACTGTGTTTACAATAAAGATATCTTTATGCTAGAACTATAGCGATTATTTTACGGATTGGATCTGCCAAGGTTTATGACAATTAAAGGATTGGTAGAATAGGATAAAATGCAGCATAGAGTGAAGAAAATAATGAATTTGGTAGACAATGGTAAAGAGTATTATACGGATCGAGAAAGAGATTTCAATAGAGGTAGGAAGTTATTAATTAAATATATAAGTGATTGGAAAAGCAAAAGGTCATATTTAAGTGATAAGAAGCATGTGACAAGCAAGAAAGACTATTTACAACCACATGTCTATTGTTTTTTCGATTGCATTTATTGAAAAGTAGATGGATAGATTATCTATGAGATCTTAAATTTACATAATGTATAATAAGGATTGAATCATCTTTAATCAGTTGAGAAGGCACTCTAACTTAGTGTAAATTGAATCTCAATTATAGATTTAATTGCAGAAAAGCAGAGATGGTTGATTTTTAGAATGCTAGTAGATACAAACCAGAAAATCTTGTAGTGGTCAATTTAGAAAAGTACAAAGTATCTTGCTACATTAGACACATAGCGGTAGGGACCCTGATAAATGTATAAGAGCAAGGTAGAGAAATCTAGATTTGACCAAAGTAATGTAGTGATACTTTTGCATTTGATCAAGGGTTTCCAATACCTATACCAATGTTTGAGGGATACTAAATAGCACTCAAAACTTTTTATTCACTATTTTACGTGCAAAGTCCTAATTAAATGTGTATGAACTATACTCTATTGGGAAGTTTGTAATGCAAATGACATACAGCAGGACCTAATGCTACGTGCTTGTTCTTAACTAGCACTTTTATTTAATTAGATCTATATTTTTTTTACAGAGCTGAAGATGACAATTTGTTAAACATGTTAAGGTTTGCCTTTGGAGATAGAGCCTTCTTGAAGCCTTGATCCTTCAACAAAATCAACATTAGTTAAGGAATTCCATAGTAATTATTGGTTAAACCACTATTACACTTATGCAATTGGTTGTTAAGTTGTGGATCATGTAAATATTCAAGATGAGAAACTGACAAAATAGTAAGGTATCCAATATTTGGATATTTAAGCATTACGTTTCATGACGTACTTTGTCCACGCAAATGGAGTATGTTCATCAAGTTGTTGAAATATTTAAGAGGTTAGGTGATATGTTAGTCTGTATCCATGTACAACTTCATTCTAATAGATGGCAGAGTTGCAATCATTGATAAGCAGATGAGGTTTAACTCAATTCTTAGGGTTCTTCTTCCTCATTGGTTTTTGACTCAGATGAGTTAACTTAGTTTAGAGTCTTCCTCATGCAACATTTCTGATTAGATGTGGTAACGAGTTCAATGAGCAAGCTGATGATTGATCAAGGCCTCACCATTGATGAGGACGTTGGTTTACGCAACAATCTAGTTGGAGAAACGATTTTTTCCAACAACCTTCAAACACCGCAAAAATGATCATATCATCATGCATGATCTTAGATAAGAGAAACTTAAAGTTTTTTTTTTATTCCAAATTTCAAATTCAAAACAAAATTGCAGAACACTAGATACAATAAAAAAAAATAAAAGAACGAAAAATCACTATAGAAACCTTAGAAAACACACTAGGAAGAAAAATCATAGACAAACTCACAGAAGAATTTTATGGCTTTTAGGAGTCGGGAGCAGGAGTTGGAGAAGAGTCTTAATGGACATTGAGGAGGGACAAAGAAGAGGTGTTCAACTATAATTTATACAGGCTATATTGTAAAGGTTGGCTTTAATGGATATGAATGAGGCTATATATACTATTTTTAGTTGTGGATTTTCTTAGCCACTTCTAAAATTATGTCGCCATTTCCTGTTCTTCTGTAATGTCAAGTTGGAAAGTTAAACTTAATTTAAAAACTTTCTAAATATTAAACTTAGAGTTAGCTTCCAAATGTTAAGGAGAACATTTTATTTTGAATGATTATTTACTTTTTGCATTTGAGTATTCAAGTCCTCAAAGGTCTCAGTATTTCATTATTAAGATTTTCTATTTAGATAAATGTGAGTATATTTATAAACAAAAAATTATATAATATATATATTTTTTATAAAAAAAGCAATAAAATACAATAAATTTTTAATTCTCTCCTATTTTATCTTTTTTATAAGTGTGTGTTTTCTTTCATCTAGATAACTCAACACAATACTAACACAATGAGAGTAAAAGGAGAAGGGCATAAAGAGTGGGGGCCGGAGATCATTGGAGGAACGGTCAACTGTAGGCCGGTTGTCCATGGGCTCATATAAGTAACAAAATTGGAAATGTTTCTATATCTTAGTGTGTCGTGTCTAGAAGACGACAATCTACTGTCAGTGTGCAGCAGAAGAGAAAGCGTGATACTCTACTTCGAGTCAAAACAAAAGGGAACCAGCCTCGAATTCCTCCGATATCATCATTACCGGAGCCTCAATCGTCTATTTCCCCCAATTCGTCACTACCAACGTCATTCTATCTCCATTACGCATTATTTAAAGAGTCCCCATGTAGAAGCTGTTCCGAAACACAAGTCAGCTTTGACACAACCCCACGTCATTGTGATTAACCTATCCGGCACACGTCCCTGTCCAAACTCCAAAGACCATCTACTCTTTACATTGTGGCCATGATTTGGTATCTAATCTCACGCAAAATTCACTGGTTTGATGAGGTTATGGAACAAAACTTGTGTTATTCTTATCTTTGTTTTGATGAACTTTAAGCATTTAAATAAGATTCAACTGGTAAGAAGTATTTTGCCTTGGGAAGATGTTGGTTATGGATTAAAAGCAAAAAAGACCCTTGTACATATTTTTGGGTATCTGTCAAGCAAATTAATGCACATCCGAACATCACAACTGTTGTCTCTTAAATTCTTCCAATTGACCTGCTTTCGTCATATTGAGCGTCTGGGTTACTTCATAATGCAAAAACTCATACAGTTATTTCGATAAATTAAGAGCCTCAGGCGTCAAGGAAAATCTATTATTACTTAATCGATAAATTAATAATTTATTAATTTAATTGCTTATTAATGAGATCTCTTGAATAATTCTAGTATGGAACAAGGCACCATAACAATATTAAATAAATTTTTGTCGTAGTGTAAGAATGCCGCAATAGATGTAATATGAGAATGTGATATTTAATTATGGGCCTCCGCTTAAAATAAGTAAATAAATAATTAATAATTAAAATTTAAATAAAATAAATAAATAATTAATAATTAAAATATAAATACTAAACAGCCGCTTCTAAACTCTTATACACTACAAAAATACATACACAAAGAAATCTAGGATTCTAGATTTAAGTGAAGAGAAAGAGGATTTGATTTTTTGTTCTTTCCCGAAAATTTCATAGTAAGTGATACTTCTTAAAGATTTTTTTTTTTTTCAGTTTTTCTTCTTAGAAACTTTAATTTCCTAATAAGATTCAGAAATAATTAATGAAAACAAGAAATTAAGAAATACATTGAAAGTAATTAAATCTAATATGATAGAAACATAATAATAATAATAAAAACAATAGAAAGTTTGATGTATTATTGCTGAAACCTAAAGGAAAATTCTATATGAAATTGTGGAGTTAATGTTTTTTTTTAAATATATAATAATAACAAAAAACAATAGAAAGTTTGATGTGTTATTACGGAAACCTAGAGGAAAATTCTATATGAAATAGTGGAGTTAATGTTTTTAATATATATATATATATATATATATATATATATATATATACTAGAAATTCTTATGTGTAGGAGATAAGAATTCTATTGGAGGCCTCCAATTTTATTATGCTAGGATTCCATAATGAATTAAATTAAATCAAATTAAATTAATATAATTTAGATTAGATTAATTATAAGTGTGGGAGTTGAAAAGCTTAGGATGACTATTAAGAAATGGAAATATGATATTTTTTCTAGATAAATGAATAATTTATATACATGTTAAAAAACTATATATATTTAGAATATAATTATTATTAGAACATTAGTTTAAAGAACCCTTATAATTTCTACCGTTTTAATATTTGGAGTTTAAGTCCAATTAAGGGGACAAATTAAAAAATATTTAAGTATAATTTTCTTTTGAAAGTTTCAAGAAATTGGGAAATAATTTTGTTATATGGTATATGTTTGCTTAGATGTGTGATATGAATTTTTTTTTTGTTTAAAAGAAAAAAAAATTATTTAGGACTAGTAATCTAATCCCTGTTAATAAAGGAAAGTGTTTTGACTTTGGGTCAAATTAAGTAACTAAATTGGAAAATGGTCTCTAGATCTTAACTTTGGGTCGCGACTAGAAGACGACAAACTACCGGTCAGGGTACAGCAGAAGATAAAGTGAGACAGGATAGTTATACATCTCTTGAAATTAATTAGTCTTTGGTCAAAACAAAGAGGAGCAGCTCACAATTCCTCCAAAACATCATTGCAAACGTCATAGCTCTGTTTCCCCAAATTCGTCATTACAAACGTCATTCATACATCTGCCTTCCTTATTTAAAGAGTCCCATGCAGATGCAGATGCAGATGCAGTTCGAAACACAAGTCAGATTTGATCATCCTCTGCATAGACCCAACCGAAGTATCTCCACTTCATCTTCTTCCCCTACAATGACACAACCCCATTTCATTGTGATAACCTATCCGGCACAAGGCACATCAACCCTTCTCTCCAACTGGCTAAGCGCTCCATACTGCTGGTGCCATGTCAAACATTTTTCGGGGTTTCCTGCGTGATCACTAGCACCTATGCCGGTGAGCGCATGGCCAAAACCCCAACCATGGATGGGTTAAAATTTTGTCACAATCCCGGATGGCTGCGACAGTGGCCTCAAGCAAAGCGATGCCCTCCAAGGCTTCATGTCTGAGCCTGAGCGTCTTGGCTCCCAAGCTCTTACCGACCTCCTCATAGCCAGCGCTAATGAAGGTCTGTCCCGTTACTTGCATAATCTACGCATCCTGATTCCTTGGGTAGCAGAGGTGGCGCATAGTCTTCACATCCCTCCTCGCCACTTTTTTGGAGTCAACCCGTCTCTGTTTTTTAATATCTATTATGATTATTTTTGTGGCTATGGAGAGCTCATTCGCAAGAAAGTCAGTGACTCCTCGCCTTCCATTGAATTACCAGGACTGCCCTTGCTCAGTAGCCCGTGACATTCCTGTTTCCTACTCCCTCAAAATGCCAAATGAATACAACTTCGTCCTTTCAGTGTTTCAGAAGCACCTAGAGATGCTCCACCGTGATACCAACCCAACGGTACTGATAAACACTTTCGATGCATTGGAACCAGAGGCCCTAAGGGCCGTCAGTAAGTTTAAGTCGATTGGAGTTGGACCCTTGTTTCCAACCGCTTTGTTGGGTGGAAAAGATCCATCCGATACTTCATTTGGGAGGTGATCTTTTCCGTCGTTCAAAGGATTATATTGAATGGCTGAACTCAAAACCTGAATCTTCTGTCATTTATGTGTCATTCGGAAGCCTCGCGGTGTTATCAAAGCAACAATCAGAGGAGATTGCTCGTGGATTGCTGGACAGTGGCCGGCCTTTCCTGTGGGTCATAAGAGCCAAGGAGAAGGGAGAAGAGGAGAAAGAAGAAGATAAACTAAGTGGCTACCGCAGAATTAGAACAACAGGGATGATAGTACCGTGGTGTTCTCAGGTTGAGGTTCTCTCAAATCCCATCACGGGTTGTTTCGTGACTCATTGTGGGTGGAATTCAACCTTGGAGAGCTTGGCTTCTGGGGTGCCAGTTGTGGCATTCCTCAGTGGACCGACCAATCACGATGCAAAGCTAGCCGAAGACGTGTGGAAAACGGCTGTACGCGTGACCGTGAACCAAGAAGGAATAGTTGAAAGCGATGAGATTAAGAGGTGCCTGGAATTGGTCATGGGAGATGGAGAGGAGGCCAAAGAAATGAGAAGGAATGCGAACAAATGGAAGGATTTAGCAAGGGAGGCTGTGATGGAAGGCGGATCATCTGACAAGAACCTTAAGAATTTTATGGATGAGTTTATGCAAGGGTACTAGCTAGTAATTACTAGTCAGTAGTTCCTGATCCATAAAACAATCTCTTTGATTTATTATTAAGACTTTCCGTTTAATTTAAATAATTTACAAGAAGGTTTTTATTATTTATTATGTAATATTAATCATTGTTAGATTAACAGCTGGCACTGCAAAGAAAATAAACTTCTCAAGGCCCCGTCACAAATGATCTGTCAAATCCGTGCTTAAGGTGCATGTTGGTAAATATCTGGTACCAGCCAAATTTTCCAATTATTTCTAATATGGTCACGAGGACAACCCCAAACTAGCCTTGAAGGTCCTTGTCTAAACATTGTGGCCACTGATTTAGTATCTTATCTTCTCAGGCCCATAAGTTCATTGCTAGGTTTGCTGAAGGCTATAAAACTGAACTTGTGTTATTCTTCTTGTCTTTGGTTTTGATGAACTTTGAAACTCTTAAAAAATCCAATGGGCAAGAAGTATTTTTGCCTTGTGAAGATGTTCGTTATGGATTTAAAAGAAAGAAAAAAAACAGATTACAAAAAAAAAAAAAAAAGTCTTCTGCCATTAAGGGCACTATCATAAATAATAGTAAAATTAAGGGTAAATTATAGAAATAATGAGAATGATTATCTGCTCATACATCACACATGTGGCCGTGCAAGACAACAAAGAGGGGTATCTGTAGCCTTCATTTAAGAAAATGAAGGATAATCATCTGCTCTCTCAGCCCATCTTCAATATCTCCTTCATGTTGAGTCTAATCACCACGCTTGGTCAAAATGATGGAATTGGAAGGAAAATTTGAACCAAGTCATGCTTGATCAAATTTTCCATATTTTTGGTGTGTTTGGCTGGTGAAGAGATCAGAGAAAAATAGAATTTTCACAAGAAACAATTCCAAGTTCCTACATTTTCCTTTAATTTTTTATTGGTCAAACACACATTTTTCAAAAAAAAAAAAAGTCAAAATTATAAAGAAGCAAAATTACCCTAAAAGTAATGTACCTCAATGAAAATCATGAAAGAGGATTTGTGGGACATATCCTTAAATCACCAAGTTACTATTTGTGGGATAATCATAAGAAAAATGGACTTGGTGGGATAAAAAAAAGACTGCATTTTAAAGTTTCAATTGTTGTAAAGGTTGTACTACTATAATTTACACCTATATATCCTTATATATCTTTTGATAAAACTAATGTAATAGTGAATGTAACTGTTTTGTAATATAATTTTGGGTCTTGCTATTAGGTTCTTATTCAAGTCTCTTCTCTCACTTTACTGCTCTCCTTTTGTTTTGTGGACTAAGGAGTACAAAAATAATTTTCTATTTGGAATACAATAAGAGCTTGTTTGGTAGTATGATTTAAAAATAATTTTTATTTCTAAAAATTTCTCATACTATTTGACTGTTATTCACTGTAAATGATTTTTAAAAACAAAATGAAATAAATAAAATTTTTTAGAAAATGAACAGAAGTTATTTTCACTGGTTTTTAAAAACGAAAAGAAAACACAGACTGATTTGATCATGACTTTTGAAGTTTGTTTTTCAAAACTATTTTTAAGTTAAAGAATATAAAACTGTTTTCAAAATTAAGTTTTAGAAAACATGGTCAAACCAATTCTAAATTTTCAATTTTCCAGTATTTTTATCTTCTTTTGTAATTGTGCAGGTTTCTCTTTGAACGGTGTTACTCCAACAATATGGACACAATGAGAATGAAAAGAAGAGGACGAGAAAGAGTTGGAGCCGGTGATGATTGATCAACTGTAAACCGGTTGTCCATGGGTTGAATGCCTAGTGATTGTGTTAGAATTGGGAAAAATAAAAACAAGTACTAGATTTTTTCTTTTTTCTTTTTTTCTTTTCAAATTAAGTTCGGGGTCATGATCATATGAGAAATGGTGTTCTTTTTGCCTTAGAAAGAGTAGCAGGCGCCAAGGGACTGAATGGGTTTGTGTTAGGGAAATCATTTTTAGCTTCAATCAGTTTCAGCTTCATTTAGTTTTAGATACCCACCTTACACAACTCGCTTGTAATGCATGTATCTCCTACGGAAGATGAAGATAATTTTCCAGGAAATATAAGAAAAACTTCTATCACCCTTCCTTCCTCATTTTTATTTTTTCCTCTGTTTCACCATTTCAAACATGGTATCAGGATAGGTTTCAGCTTTGTCATGGAAACCTCCTCCATGTCCACCATGGAAGACACCTCAACAACCACCATCTTTCTCCCAGTTTCCTTCCCCCACCCAATCTCATCTAAACTAGACAATCATAATTTTCTGGTTTGGGGAAAACAGATGTACTACATTAAATGGCCATAAGCTCAAGCACTTCCTTTTCGAATCCTCAATTTTGCCTTCCAAGTTTCTCTCTTTAGACACTGAAACCCACCATCATGTAAATCCCATGTTCCAGGATTGGAAATAATAAGATCAACTCATCATGTCTTGGATTCTTGCATCCATATCTGATGCTCTTCTCACTTGTAAGGTGAGCTGTGACACTTCAGCCCAAGTGTGGAAGACCTAGGATTATGTTTTGCCACCCAAGTAACAGCCAAAGTAACCTAATTCAAGACTCAACTATACAACACCAAGAAAGGAGAATTATCTATAACTAATTATCTTCTTAAAATTACAAATATAATTGATCTTCTTGCCCTAGTTGGCCACAAGCTTTCTGTGAAAGATCACATAGATGCAATCTTTGAAGGTCTTTCTCAAGATTATGAAACCTTCATCATCTCTGTAAACTCTAGAATTGATCCATATACAGTAGAGGAAATTGAAACTCTTCTTTTTGTTTAAGAAAGTTGCATTGAGAAAAGTATCAATATTCCAAAATTTTCCACTTCTATCTTGGCCCACTTCATCACAACCAATAACTCTCCACATTTCAACCCAAATGGTTCTCCACATTTCAACCACAGATCTGGAAACAGGAACTCAAATATGCATCCACCTACATACCTGCATACTTTGGAAACATGTACTTGACAGTTATGAAAGGAAAAAGGTGAAAAGTTTATACAATTTGATTGAAAAGAATTTAGATGGAGTTACGAAGGTGGAGCTGAGTCATGATGGAAGAGTCTTTTGTCAGTATTAAAGAGCTTTTCAAAGTAGAAAAGTGCAACAAGATGATCAAGACTCCATTTTGGACTAAGAGTACTCATTAGCACAAGGATAAGGGTAATTGCAAAAGAAGACAAAGACATTTGTAGAGTCAAGTTTGATGAGAGTTTGAACTTTTCACATATTTATTCTTATTAATTGTGTAGGATTGAGAGAATTTGAGTGAAGGTGGAGATTATTGAGATCTAACTCAAATAATATATTTTTATTTTTAGGAAAGTCAATATGTATGGAGTTTGTGTTTTGATAAATTACATTTTTAAGTTGGACTAAGATTAGGTAACTATTATTTTAGGGTTAACACATAGCACTCTATAAAGATATGGTTTTATATTAGAGAGAAAGAGAGAAAGAGAGAAAGAAAAAAAAAAGAGAGTGAACAAATAAAGACAAATAGGATATTAGGTTTTAGGTAGAGGAATGTTGAGAGAATTTGAAGTGTGTAATCTTGAATGTTATAATATAACAAATTTGATCTCCCTTTCCTTTAGACATAGGTAATTACTATTCAACGACTTAAATCTTGTCTTCTTTGATTTTTCTTATTGCATTTGGTCGTTGTTTGATTTTTTTTTTTTCCAACAAATGGCACAGGGCGTCCGTATGCTCAACAAACATTACCTGTTTCCTGCTCCACCACGATGCCAACCCAACGGTACTGATAAACACTTTCGATGCATTAGAACCTGAGGCCCTAAGGGCTGTCACTAAGTTTAAGTCGATTGGAGTTGGACCCTTGTTTCCGACCGCTTTCTTGGGTGGGAAAGATCCATCCGATACTTCATTTGGAGGCGATCTTTTCCGTCGTTCAAAGGATTATATCGAATGGCTGAACTCAAATCCTGAATCTTCTGTCATTTATGTGTCATTTGGAAGCCTCGCGGTTTATCGAAGCGACAGTCTGAGGAGATTGCTCGTGGATTGCTGGAAGGTGGCCGGCCTTTCTTGTGGGTCATAAGAGCCAAGGAAAAGGGAGAAGAGGAGAAAGAAGACAAACTAAGTTTCCTCGAAAAGTTGGAACGACAAGGGATGATGGTACCATGGTGTTCTTAGGTTGAGGTTCTCTCAAATCCATCACTGGGTTGTTTTGTGACACATTGTTTGGTGGAATTCAACCTTGGAGAGCTTGGCTTCTGGGGTTCCAGTTGGGCATTTCCTTAGTGAACCGATCAATCAACAAACGCAAAGCTAGCCGAAGACATGTGGAAAACGGGTGTACGCGTGACCGTGAAAAGGAATAGTTGAAAGCAATGAGATTAAGAGGAGGTGAAAGAAATGAGAAGGAATGCAAAGAAATGAAAGGATTTAGCCAAGAGAGGATGTGATGGGAGGTGGATCATCTGACAAGAACCTTAAGAATTTTATGGATGAGGTCATACAAGGTTACTAGCTAGTAGTCACTAGTTAATACTGCTTGATCACAATGTGTTTATCTCTGAGTTTATGATAAAGACTTTCATATTAACCTAAACATTTTCAAGAAGATTTTTACTATTTATGATCAGGCTAATATAGGTAGTCTTAATCACAAGATTTTTATTATTTATTATGTTACTATAAGTAGTATTATTAATTGGTAGAGGCCATATTGAACAGCTGGCACGACAAGAAAATAAAATTATGGGAGATTTATTGCTTTCTGAAACCCAGCCCCATCGCAAATGATCTTTCAAATGCATGGCTAAGGCGCATTACCAGACAATTTTGCATTTATTGCTAATGGGAAACCAAAAGCTGGCATTGATGGTCCCTGTCTAAAGACCCACCATACTCTTTACATTATGACCACTGATTTTGGTATCTTATCTTCTCATGCCCGTCAGTTCATGTTTACAAATTGATTTTGTATTTATTTCTGAGTTTGATAAAGGTTATAAACCTAAACTTGTGTTATTGTTTCTTGTCTTTGCCTTTGTTGAACTTCGAAACTCTAAAAAAGATTCAGTTGGTAAGAAGTATTTTTGCCCTGTGAAGATGTTGGTTATGGATTTAAAGAAAATAACAATTGACTTGCTTCAAGATGAGTAAATTCTTCCAATTGACTTGCTTTCTCATATTTAGGGTTTGGGTTAGTTGATAATGCAAAAACTTATTATATAGTTAAACCTCGATAAATTAATAGTCTGGGATCAAGGAAAATTTATTAATTAAATGATTATTTGGTTAATCCATAAATCAATAGTTTATTATTATATCGAATAGGTAATAAATTAATAATTTATTAAGGTATATTATACTTTTTAATTAATAATTGACCTAAATGACCTCCTTATCGAGTACTTTTACAGTGAGGACACGTGGGAGCTTTCTTATATTTGTTCTCATGACCGACATGATGTTTATTATACTTGTTTTCCTGACCGACGTGTTGAGGTTGAGCGTGTGCTCTCTCTCAAGTCGCTCTCCAAGACACCATTCTACCGAGCATCTTTCGTTTGTGTCATTGAGAGTCATTAGCTTCGTCATCTGAGGTTGCTTATCCTCATTGGTAGACCTTTTTGGTCACTACTTGATCCATTCGTCTTGCTCTCCATATTTCACCTCTTCCTAAGTCACTGCCTTATTTTTCATTTGGATCTTTTGGATTGTGAGGAAAATCATGGAATTGGAAGAAAAAATTTTAACCAGGTGATGCCTAATCCAATTTTCCATTTTTCTTTTTTTGGTATGTTTGGTTGGTGAGATTTTTTTTTTTTTTTTTTTTTTAAAAACTAAATTTTTCGCAACAAACAATTTCACTTCAAGTCCCACTTTTTCCTTTGATTTTTATTTGTCAAACACACCATTTTCCAAAACGAAAAAGAGAAGTCAAAATAGAGCAACATCACAAAGAGACCCAGTGACAATAATAAAGAAATAAAATTACCCTAAAATGATGTACCTCAATGAAAACTATGAAAGAAAGTTTTTGGGACATGTCCTTAAATCACAAGTCTTTGTGGGTGGAAGAACTGTGGAAAAGATCAAGGGCTTGGTAGGATAAAAAAAGGTTGTATTAAAGCTTCAATTGCTCTAAAGGTTGTACTAATATAATTTAAATCTATATATCTTTTGATAAAATTAATTCCCCAAATATTGAGCAGTACTTGATACCTAGTAATGACAATATCATCATGTACAATTCCTTAGATGGGTAATGTTTGAAAAATGAACCCTTTTTCCTAAGAAATTTCGTACTTATTATAAGAAAAATGGAAAAAAAATGACGCATTTTACTCATTATGTAGGATAGAAATCATAATAAAATCTTCAAAATATATTGAAATATTATGAACAAAAAGCAATTTTCAGCACAAATCAATGGTTATAATCAAACTAGGGTTTACTAAGGCTTTGTTTATATGTGTGGGTTTGGATAGAGGTTTGTTTAAGATTATTCCATATTTTTGTTAATTAAATATACTTTGATAGAGAGCTTTCAACGAGGTGATCATATTCTTTTGGTTTTGAAGGAAAGTTGAATTGATGAATCAAAGACCAAGAATGTAGAGTAGGAGGTGAGTGAGCAGCTATGCTCATGGTTATTCATGTTACAAATGACCAAAAATTAATCTTGGCATAAGTTCTACTGTTGTAGTGAAATTTAGTACTAGTACGAGAAGATGGTGTCCCTTTTTCTACTCAAAAGAGCACTACTGCGGGGTGAGTGAGAAGGGATAGTCATGCTTATTCATGTTGCACTATAAAATCACTTGTCCTGAACAGGGCTTTCCGACAGGTACACGTGAATGTGACGGTCAAAAATCCTCGATGTTAAAAGCACTAGGGTGGAAACGGGCTTACCGAGAGCTACCCGTGATTGGGCATGAAAAACGAGTTGGATGATGGATTTTGGAAAATAGTATCAGTTAAATGAAAAGACAAATCAGCTTTAGTTAGAACTTCCTCCATGATGCGTCAGAGCAATATATATCTTATTCGGTGTTAAGAAAATATTCCAACCCCGTTCCTATCTACGCGGCTCTTTGCAGCTCCGATCACAAATTGACGTCGTCCTCCTCTTCTGCATACCCCACCACAGAAATCAATCTGTTTCCTTACCACTGCCATACAAACCTCACCACGATGCACCCCCACATCCTCATTGTAACGCTTCCCTCACAAGGCCACATCAACCCAACTCTCCAACTAGCTAAGCTCCTCATACGTGCCGGTGCCCATGTCACCTTTTTCACTAGCACTTCCGCCGGTACCCGTATGTCCAAGTCCCCAAACCTGGATGGATTAGAGTTTGCCACATTCTCGGATGGCTATGACCATGGCCTCAAACAAGGCGATGATGTCGAGAAATTCATGTCCCAGATTGAGCGTCTCGGGTCCCAAGCTCTTATTGAGCTTATCATGGCCAGTGCTAATGAAGGTCGTCCCTTTGCTTGCTTACTCTATGGTGTCCAAATTCCTTGGGTAGCAGAGGTGGCCCATAGCCTTCACATCCCTTCCGCACTTGTTTGGACTCAACCGGCCGCTGTTTTTGATATCTATTACTATTATTTCAATGGTTATGGAGAGCTCATCCAGAACAAGGGCGATCATCCCTCCTCTACCATTGAATTACCAGGACTCCCGTTGCTTAACAACAGTGATCTTCCCTCCTTTTTAATTCCCCCAAAAGGGAATACGTACAAATTTGCCCTCCCAGGGTTTCAGAAGCACCTAGAGATGCTCAACTGTGAAAGCAACCCGAAAGTACTGGTAAACAGTTTCGATGCATTAGAATCTGAGGCCCTAGGAGCTATCAACAAGTTTAACTTGATGGGAATTGGACCCTTGATTCCGTCCGCTTTCTTGGATGGAAAAGATCCATCCGATACTTCATTTGGAGGCGATCTTTTCCGCAGTTCAAAGGACTATATCCAGTGGCTGAACTCAAAGCCTGAATCTTCTGTCATATATGTATCATTCGGAAGCCTGTTCGTGTTGTCAAAGCAACAGTCAGAGGAGATTGCTCGTGGACTGCTGGATGGAGGACGGCCTTTCCTGTGGGTCATACGACTTGAGGAAAATGAAGAAGAAAAGACACTGAGTTGCCATGAAGAGTTGGAACGGCAAGGAATGATGGTACCATGGTGTTCTCAAGTTGAAGTTCTATCACATCCATCAATGGGGTGTTTTGTGACACACAGTGGGTGGAATTCAACATTAGAGAGCTTGACTTCTGGGGTACCAGTTGTGGCATTTCCTCAGTGGTCTGATCAAGCGACAAACGCGAAGCTGATTGAAGTCGTGTGGAAGACGGGTTTACGGGCGATGGTGAACCAAGAAGGAATAGTAGAAGCTGATGAAATGAAGAGGTGCTTGGAACTGGTGATGGGAAGTGGAGAAAGAGGTGAAGAAATGAGAAAGAACGCAACGAAATGGAAGGTTTTAGCTAGAGAAGCTGTGAAGGAAGGTGGATCATCTGACAAGAATCTTAAGAATTTTATGAATGAGGTAATGCACAACAAGGTTACTTGTAGTTCTTGATCTATATAATGTCATAACAATGTGTTTGTATCCAGATGAGCTATCTCAATTCAGTAATATGCATACCGACACCTTCCTTTTAACAGCATTATAATCATACTCAGTCATGCCCGCACCATAAGGTCCATGTAAATTTGGTCATGGCTATAGTAAATGGATGTTACCTACCACACTTCGCCAAGTGTTGCTGGCTCACTGCGGCCACTCGCGAGTGATTCAGTATTTTGGCATGTCCAGGTTCACAAACCTTGAATCTGTATTATATTTCTTCTTAGAATTAAATACTTTATATTGTAGATTTTCCTTTTTCTAAAATCTTGGAATTGAAACTAATAAAACTTCCCAAATTTTTCATGTTATATGGATGTAAATGAAGTACGGACTTTTGCAAAATTTTAATGCTCATCAAACCTGTAATGACATCCTTGTAATAAAATTTGAGATTTAAAAAAGAATCGATTGTAAAAGGCATTTTTTGGGTTGTGAAGATCCTGGTTATGGATTTAAAAGGGAAAAAAGACAAACAAACAAAACAATTTTATTAAAAAAAAAAAGAAAGAAAAAGAAAAACCACTAGAACCCTTGTACAGACATTTTGAATTCTTGTTACATAGAAATTGTAGACATAAATTGAAGGATTAAATTATCATTGAATTGATAAAAAAAAAAAATATATTGTGATGGTTTAAATAAACAAAATTTCAACTTCACAAGTGGTGAATAATACATATTAAATACGGATATGTAATTCAAAAGGAGATATGTAATGAAATTTAGAAGGCTTTAAAATTTAGTATTCAAATCAAATAATTAAAATCAAAAGAGAATTAGAAATAAATATTCTCTTGTTAGTAAATTTTCTAAATGAAGAAGATAAGTGATTAAAATCAAAGAACTAAATTCTTTGAATGAAGCAATCAAATTTTAGGGATTTCAAATTTAATTCTCTAACTTTACTTATAAATAATGGTAACCTTCTTCAATGGAGAGGATTGAAAAAATAACTTCACAAGAGAAAAGAACCTTCACAGAGAGAAAAAAGTTTCACAAAACATCCATACAATCTGAGAAAGATAATTATTGAGTTGTTGGCTATGGAGATGTTGCATACAAGGACATGCATAGGGACTTCTTATAATCCTTCAAGGGATATCAACCTAACACTTCAAGAGAGTTGGTTAGCTATTGAGCACATGATATGGAACTCAACATAAGCAAGCCCAATGGTGCAAAGAAAGACCTTAGTGTTGAATCAATTAAGAGAGAGAAATGACGGAAATGAGTGATAAGTAATAGGATATAACCTTAAAAGCATGACATGATGAACAAATTCTGATTTTAAATTATTTTATTTAATAAAATTCTATTTTGTTTATATGTTTCTTATTCACAATACATTATAACATATGAATATTTTAAGCATGCATCTCTTGCATTTGCATGATTTAGATGTTTAGAGTTGTACAAAAAATCAACTCAAAGGTTATCGAATTACCTAGTAAAAGCCTCAGAAGAAATGGGTCGTGTGATGATGCAAATTACTTACATTACCATTGAACATTAGTCACCCAGTGGAGAAATGTTTATCTCAAAGATCTCATAATGAACTTATGTATATTGAAGGATTTAATTTGTTTTGAAGAATGGTATAGTTAAATCCACTACTATCACATTTTCCAGTCATTCAATCTTGTTCCATTAACCTGCTCTAAGCCTTAATGACACTAGGAGCATGTCATTGGTATTATTTCAATTGTGGTCATTTAAGTCAGGTAAACACAAGTGCCATACTAAGGTATCCTTCTGCACTTAGGTCTAAATAATGAAATCTATGCTAGATAGTGAGGTAGTTAGACATTTGTAATCAAGAAAACCTTGGAGAAAGCAAGTGTATCATCATATCCAAAATTTCTAAGAGGTGAGCGACAACAAGGGAAATCATAATTCGATGTTTAGAGTAAAAAAAGGAAAAAGGGAGTCAAAATAATAAGTGGTAATAACAAGGTTGATACTTCCTTTGTGTACGAGACTCATGTCTACCACCTTTGGGGGAATACTTCTCTCAGGGTTCTTCGATTTTAAGTGATGATGAGCAAATCACTAAATAGTTTCTTGTCAAGACTGCTAGAACAGATAAGTTTAATTGAAGATGAGAATAAGTATCCATTATAAGGCAAGAAAAATCAAGGAAGAAAAAAAGGTTTTAGTAGCAGACTACATTGCTTCTTCACTTTTCAATTGCCATGAAATGCTACAATCTGAGGAGATGCAATTTGCATGATTTTAGCATTCAAGAATCCACACTTATGCACAAAAAATAAAAGGAGCAAAGGAAACTAAGAGCAAAAGCACGGTTGTGTGATAGGTTAATGCAACCATCAACTTCAAATTGACAATGAGCTCCAATAATGGTTGCCAAATAATTGGCTCCTGATTCGTTAGCGGATACATACGGGAACAAAAGGTCCTTGTTATAATTGATAAAGGATTTGCAGTAATATATGCTAAGGTGATGAACAAGGCAACTACAAATTGCACAATGAGTTAGCATGGAGCGCTCAATTGAAAAAGCTTTAACAAAGGGACGCATGAGGCATTAACATGATTTGTTAGACTTATTAAAGTGAATTAAGTTTTGAAAACATTTTTTTCATGTACTCGATGTGAAAACATCTTACAATGTGTTATTTGGGTGACATGGTTTATGAGATGGGGTATGTTCAACACTACACTAGTGTTTCAAGTTAATACGAAAGGGTACAAGAAAGTAGATGTTAATGATAAGCTAATTATGGAAATTGAGTCTTACTTTATTAATGTCAAATTCTACACATAGAAAATGATGCTATATAAGAAGTCTCCCTAAACACTCCCTCATTAGAAAGACTAAACTTAAAGAAGTTAAATAGGTTGAGACACACTAGAAAATTACAGTCAAAGATGATCTAATGAACAAAAGAGAATCTTTGAAGGAAAATCAATCATAATAAATTATTACTTCTCCAATCTTTAGGTATGTTCAAGATTTCAATGTAACTATGTTGTGAATGCAATATATCATCCTTAGCAATTAAACTAATTTAATATTTAAATCAAACTCACTTTGTTCTCACCCTTTATCTTTTAATCTTTTTATGTAAGTATTTTGATATTGGTGATGAAATTTAATTGAAATTTTCCTGTGAAATTTGGTAGAATTTTCTATAAGAAACAATCTAAAGACAATATACATCAAGATTAATAAAACTTACACCATGCATGTTTGCAAGATGATAACAATTGAGTTTGTGCACACCAAAAAATAAAGTAGATAAAAATGCTTGTGGAGTGGTGATAGAGTATACTGAAAATGATATCTACGAAAGTTAAATGAATGCATAGGGATTGAGATAATGCCCCTTTTGAAAAAAATTGGAATAAAATTTTTTGGGGGTTTTTTTTTTTTAGAAAAAAAAAAACTGGTAGTGTCTAAAATTTCATATTTTTATTATATATTTTCATTGCTAAAGTCTTCTAATAACTTTTTTTTTAAATTTTAATTTATCTTTAGTATCAATCAATTGGTCAATAGAGTGCGGATTGGATCAAAATCCCTTGGTTAAAGCACTTGTCATCAATAGGCCTCTTGACGCTACCATAGGTCGAACTTTAAGACAAAAGTTCCTCTTAGTGTTAAAAAGCACGTGTTCGGTCTGACTGGGCTTTGACAGCTGCTCGTGATATCTCTCATAAAAGACTGAGTTTAATTAAGAATGGATCTTTGGAAAATAACATTTAAGTCAAAGACAAATCACTTAGAACTTCGATGCGTCGTTACATCGTCATAGCCATAGCTCATTTCGTGTACAAATTCCAAATCCAGCCATGCCAGTTTTCGCCACAAATTGAAGGTGGTCCTCTTCTGCATACGCTTCATTTGTACTGCAGCATGCGAACCCCCAATCCTCATTTGACACGCTTCCCGTACAGGCAATCAATCCACTTCCAATGCTAACTCCTCATACGTTGCTGGTTGCCCATGTCACTTTTTCAGCGCTTCGCCGGTTTCCCGATGTCCAGTCCCCAAACCTGGATGGATTAGAGTTTGCCACTTTCTCGGATGGCTTAAGGGACCATGGCCAACAAGCGATGATGTTCGAGCACTTCGTGTCAGCTGAGCGTCTCGGGTCCAAACTCTTATTGAGCTTACATGGCCGGTGGCCAACGAAGGTCGTCCCTTGTTTGGCTTACTCTAAAATGGTATCACAATTCCAATGGGTAGCAGAGGTGGCCCATAGCCTATCCCCTTGCTTAGCAGCAGTGATCTCCTCCTTTTAATCCACCAAAGGGAATACGTTCAAATTGTTCTCCCAATGTTGTCAGAAGCACCTAGAGATGGCTCACTGTGAAGCAACCCGAAAGTATGGTAAACAGCTACGATGGCACTAGAATCTGAGGCCTGGAGCTTGATCAACAAGTTTAACTTGATGGGATGGGACCTTGATTCCGTACGCTTTACTGAGGAAAAAGATCTATCCGATACTTCATTTGGAGGCGATCTTTCCGCTGTTTCAAAGACTTTCCAGTGGCGAACCAAAAGCTGAATCCTTGCATTTATGTATCATTCGGAGCTGTCCGGTGTTGTCAAAAGCAACAGTCAGAGCAGATTTGCTCGCGGGCGCTGGATGGAGGACGGCTCTTTCCTGTGGGTCATACGAAGTTAAGGAAATGAAGAAGAAAAGACAGAACGAGTTTGCCATGAAGAGTGGAAAGCAGGAATAGAAGTACCGTGGTGTTCTTCAGTTGAGGTTTTGTCACATCCTCAGTGGGATGTTTGTGTCACACACTGGTGGAATTCAACATTAGAGAGATTGGACTTGCTGGGGTACCAGTTGTGGCTTTCTCAGTGACTGATCAAAACACAAACGCAAGTTGTTGAAGACGTTGTTGAAGACGGGTTTACGGGTGATGGTGGAGAACCAAGAAGGAATAGTTGAAGCTAATGAAATCAAGAGGTGCTTGCATTGGTGTGGGAAGTGGAGAGAGGGGTGAAGATAAATGAGAAGAATGCAAGAATGGAACGGGTTTAGCAAGGGAAGCTGTTGAAGGAAGGTGATATCTGACAAGAACTAAAATTTTGATTTGAAATGAGGTTTATAAGACAGGTTACAGTACTTCTTAATCTATATAATGTTTTACAATATGTTTGTATCTGTATGGCTATTTCAAGTTCAGTAATATGAATATTCACAAAAGGTCTTTGGTGCGGCCCCAATGTCTGGCCGCCACCATACGGTACATGTTAGTCATGGCCAAAGCAAGGCCACCACTAAAGTTTGTTCGGTGCTTACACTTTACTAGTGTTTTGCGGCAGCCACTGCGAGTGATTCAGTAACATGTGCTTGTTTATTGTTATATTTTAAGGTGTTAAGCCTCTTTAATCAACATTTCTACAACTAAATCACAGCCTAATCTAACTTCACAGCGATTGAACTACCTACTGTCAATATTTTAGATGAAATTGTTGCAAAACTATTGTTAATTCTGATGATCGATTTTAAAACTAATGACTTAATTGAGATATTCAAAATGATGAATGGATAACTAAGAGATGGAAAATGAGGTAATTGTGGGGGCCTTCTCCCACGTGTGCTTCCACGTGACTATCCACGTGGCAGAACCCTAGTTGGGCCACGTGTCACTCCTTCCATCACTGACCGGACAACCTTCAAGGCACTCAGAAGCATTCTATCCGGACCATTTGGGGCCACTAAGCGGGGCAGGCACATTTTCCTAACATCCCCAAATCCCCTCTGATGTGTGAGACGATAATTACCTGACACTGGAGTGACTAATGGGACTCTTTTTACCCTTATGTCTACGTCTACATCAGTGGACTGGCACTTCCAGTCCCATACCCTCAATAGGATTGAAATGATGGCAAGCTGTGTCTTGACGCGTCGCCTGACATAGCCACCAGCCACCTTGCAACTACGATGATTGCCTTGACACTTACTACACAGTAATCATTGCGGCATTAAGTTAAGGGCCAACTCATCACTACTATGCTCTCCTCCTTTTGATCACTATAAAAACCCCAATGAAATGGGGCACATGTACGCAATACCGAGGATTCTCTCTCTCTCTCTCTCTCTCTCTCTCTCTTTCTCTCTCTAAGGGTTCCTACCCACCTCAGGGTCTGACTTAGGCTTCGAAGAGTGTGTTCAGACACCTGTTTCAGGAAACCTTGTTTCAAACACCATCTTGTGCAGGGCGAGAAGGCCCAGTCTCTGGCATCTAGATAGAGGCTCTTGCTACCACAACCAAAGGAGGAGTCCATCCTCAGTTGATCAGGTATCAACATTGGCGTCATTTGTGCGAATGAAATAAAGATGTTAACACCTTCCAGAAGCCAATTGTCGGCCATGAGCGAGGCTAACTCATTGGAG
>JBAPGN010002851.1:33781-45255 GCA_037355405.1 Vitis amurensis
AGTTAACCTCGATAAATTAATAGTCTGGAATCAAGGAAAATTATTAATTAAATTGATTATTTGTTAATCGCATAAATCAATTTAGTTATTATGTATATCGAATAGGTAAAAAATTAATAAATTTATTAAGTATATTATACTTTTTAATTAAAAAAAAAATTAATTGACCTAAAGACCTCCTTTCGAGTAACTTTTACAGTGAGGACACTGGAGCTTTCTTTAATATCTGTTCTCATGACGGACATGATGTTATATTATACTTGTTTTCCTGACGACGTCGGTTGAGGTTGAGCGTTGCTCTCTCTAAGTCGCTCTCCAAGACACCATTCTACGAGCATCTTTTTCGTTTGGTGTCATTTAGATCTTAGCTCGTCATCTGAGGTGCTTATCCTCATTGTAGGGACCATTTTGGTCACTACTTGATCCATTCGTCTTCTCTTCCATATTTCACCTCTTCTAAGTCACTGCCTTATTTTTCATTTGGATCTTTTGATGTGAGGAAATCATGGAATTGAAGAAAAAGTTTTAACCCAGGTGATCTATCCAAATGTTCCATTTTTTCTTTTTTTGTATGTTTGTGCGTTGTGAAGATTTTTTTTTTTTTTTTTTTTAAAAACTTAAATTTTTCGCAACAAACAATTTCACTTCAAGTCCCCACATTTTCCTTTGATTTTATTGTCAAACACACATTTTCCAAAACGAAAAAGAGAAGTCAAATAGAGCATAACATCACAAAGAGACCTCATGACCAATAATAAAGAAATAAAATTACCCTAAAATTGATGTACCTCAATGAAAACATAGAAAGAAAATTTTTGGACATGTCCTTAAATCACAGTCTTTGGGTGGATAAGAACTGTGGAAAAGATCAGGCTTGGTGATAAAAAAAGGTGTATTAAAAGCTCAATTGCTCAAAGTGACTAATATAATTAAAAATCTATATATCTTTTTGAAAAAATTAATTCCCAAATATTGAGCCAGACTTGAACCTATAATACACATATCATATGTACAATTCCTTAGAGGGTAATGTTTGAAAATGGAACCCTTTCTCTAATGAAATTTCGACTGTTATAAGAAAAATGGAAATAAAAAAAAAATGACGCATTTACTTCATTTATGTAGGATAGAAATCATAATAAAATCTTCAAAATATATGAAATATTATGAACAAAAACATGTTCAGCACAAATCAATGTTATAATCAAACATAGGTTATCAGGCTTTGTTTATATGTTTGGGTTGGATAGAGTTGTTGAAGTTATTCCAATTTGTTAATTAAATTTATACTTTAAGACTTCAACGAGGTGATCATATTCTTTTGGTTTTAAGGAAAGTTGAATTATGAATCAAAGACCAAAGAGTAGAGTAGAGGTGATGTGACAGCTATGCTCATGGTTTCATGTTACAAATGACCAAGAAATTAATCTTGGCATAAGTTCATTTGTAGTGGAAATTAGTAACTTAACAGAGAAGTGGTGTCCCTTTTTATACCAAAAGAGCCACTACTGCTGGGTGACTTGAGAAGGATAGTCTATCTTATTCAGGTGCACTTATAAAACACTTTCCTACAGGGCTTCCGACAGGTACACTGATGTGACGGTCAAAAACCTCGATGTTAAAGCACAGGTGGAACGGCTTACCGAACTACCTGATTAGGCATGAAAAACGAGTGGATGATATTTTTGGAAAATAGTTATCATTAACTGAAAGGACAAATCAGCTATTATTATAGAACTTCCTCCATGATCTGCGTCAGAGCAATTATATATCTTATTCGTGTAAGAAAATATTCCAAACCCCGTTCCTTTATCTACGCGCTCGTGCAGCCCGATCACAACATTGACGTCGTCCTCCTCTTCTGCATACCCCCACCACAGAAACAATCTGTTTCCTACACGCATACAAACCTCACCCACGATGCACCCCCACATCCTCATTGTAAGACTCCCTCACAAAAGGCCACATCAACCAACTCTCCAACTAGCTAAGCTCCTCAACGTGCCCGGAACGCCATCCCGAGCCACCCCCACACCCGCGCCCCACGTGCCCAGTCACCTTTTCCACTAGCACTTCGCCGACCCGTATGTCCAAGCCCCAAACTGGATGATTAGAGTGCACATTCTCGGATGGCCTATACCATGGCCTCAAAACAAGCATGATGATCGAAAATTATGTCCCAGATTTTGAGCGTCTCGGTTCCCAAGCTCTTATTAGCTTATCATGCAGTTGCTAATTGAAGTCGTCCCTTGCTTTGCTTATCCTGATGTGTCCAAAATTCCTGTTAGCAGAGTGGCCCATACTTCACATCCCTTCCGCACTTGTTTGGACTCAACGCCGCTGTTTATAGTCTATTACTATTATTTTCAATGTTATGGAGACTCATCCAGAACAAGGGCGATCATCCCCTCCTCTAGCCATGAATTACCAGACTCCCGTTGCCTTAACAACATATCTTCCCTCCTTTTAATTCCCCCAAAAAAATACGTACACAATTTGCCTCCAGGTTTCAGAAGCACCTAGAGGATGCTCAACTGCTGAAAGCAACCCGAAAACTGGTAAACAGTTTCGATCATTAGAATCTGAGGCCCTAGAAGCTATCAACAAGTTTAAACTTGATGGGAATTGGACCGTATTCCGCCGCTTTCTGGATGAAAAATCCATCCGAATACTTCATTTGTAGGCGATTCTTTCGCAGTCAAAACTAATCCAGTGGACTTGAACTCAAAGCCTAATCTTCTTCATATATTGTATCATTCGGAACCTGTTCGCCCCATGTTGTCAAGAACAGTCAAGGAGAGTTGCTCGTGGACTGCTGGATGCAGGACGTCCTTTCCTGTGGGCATACGACTAGGGAAATGAAGAAGAAAAGACACTGAGTTGCATGAAGAGTTGGAACGCAAGAATGATGGTACCATGTTTCTCAAGTTGAAGTTCTATCACATCCATCAATGGGTGTTTTTATCACACAGTGGGTGGAATTTCACATTAGAGAGCTTGACTCGGGACCAGTTGGGCATCCTCATGTCTGATTCAACGACAAACGCAAGCGAGGTGAAAGTCTTGTGAAGAACGGGTTTACGGCGATGGTGTGAACAAAAGAATAGTAGAGCTGATGAAATGAAGAGGTGCTTGTGAACTGGTGATGGGAAGTGGAGAAAGAGGTGAAGAAATGAGAAAGAACGCAAACGAAATGGAAGGTTTTAGCTAGAGAAGCTGTGAAGGAAGGTGGATCATCTGACAAGAATCTTAAGAATTTTATGAATGAGGTAATGCACAACAAGGTTACTTTGTAGTTCTTGATCTATATATGTTCATAACAAATGTGTTTGTATCCAGATGAGCTATCTCAATTCAGTAATATGCATACCGACACCTTCCTTTTAACAGCATTATAATCATTACTCAGTCATGGCCGCCACCATAAGGTCATGTAAATTTGGTCATGGCTATAGTAAATGGATGTTACCTACCACACTTCGCCAAGTGTTGCTGCTCACTGCGGGCCACTCGCAGTGATTCAGTATTTTGGCATGTCCAGGTCACAAAACCTTGAATCTGTATTCATATTTCTTCTTAGAATTAAAATACTTTATATTGTAGATTTTCTTTTTCTAAAATCTTGGAATTGAAACTAATAAACTTCCAAATTTTTCATGTTATATGGATGTAAATGAATGTACGCGACTTTTGCAAATTTTAATGCTCATCAAACCTGTAATGACATCCTTGTAATAAAATTTGAGATTTAAAAAAGAATCGATTGTAAAGGCATTTTTGGGTTGTGAAGATCTGGTTATGGATTTAAAAGGGAAAAAAGACAAACAAACAAAACAATTTATTAAAAAAAAAAAGAAAGAAAAAGAAAAACCACTAGAACCCTTGTACAGACATTTTGAATTCTTGTTACATAGAAATTGTAGACATAAATTGAAGGATTAAATTATCATTGAATTGATAAAAAAAAAAAAAATATATTGTGATGGTTTAAATAAACAAAATTTAACTTCACAAGCTGGTGAATAATACATATTAAATACGGATATGTAATTCAAAAGGAGATATGTAATGAAATTTAGAAGGCTTTAAAATTAGTATTCAAATCAAATAATTAAATCAAAGAGAATTAGAAATAAATATTCTCATGCTTTAAGTAAATTTTCTAAATGAAGAAGATAAGTGATATAAATCAAAGAACTAAATTCTTTGAATGAAGCAATCAAATTTTAGGGATTTCAAATTTAATTCTCTAACTTTACTTATAAATAATGGTAACCTTCTTCAGTGGAGAGGATTGAAAAAATAACTTCACAAGAGAAAAGAACCTTCACAGAGAGAGAAAAGTTTCACAAAACATCCATACAAGTCTGAGAAAGAATAGATTATTTGAGTTGTTGGCTATGGAGATGTGCATACAAGGAATGCATAGGGACCTTCTATATATCCTTCAAGGGATACAACCCTACACCTTCAAAGAGTTGGCTAGCTACTTGAGCACATGATATGGAACTCAACATAGCAAGCCATGGTGCAAAGAAAGACACTAGTGTTGATCAATGAAGAGAGAGAAATGACGGGAAAATGAGTGATAAGTAATAGGATATAACCCTTAAAAGCATGACATGATGTAACAAATTCTGATTTTATTATTTATTTAATAAAATTCCTATTTTATTTTAATATGTTCTTATTTCATACATTATACCATATGAATATTTAAGCATGCATCTCTTGCATTGCACATGATTTAGATGTATTAGGAGTTGTACAAAAAATCCAACTCAAGGTTATCGAATTACCTAAGTAAAAGCACTCAGAAGAAATGGGTCGTGTTGATTGATGCAAATTACTGCCATTACCATTGAACATTAGTCACCCAGTGGAGAAATGTTTCATCTTCAAAGATCTCATAATGAACCTTATGTAATATTGAAGGATTTATTTGGATCTTGATGAAATGGTATAGTTAAATCACACTACTATCACATTTCAGTCATTCAATCTTGTTCCATTACCTGCTCTTACCTAAGACACTAGGAGCATGCATTGGTATTATTCAATGTGAGTCATTTAAGTCAAGGTAAACACAAGTGCCATACTAAGGTATCCTTCTTCACCTTAGGTCTAATAATGAATCTATGCTAGATAGTGAGGTAGGTTAGACATTTGTAACTCAAAGAAAACCTTGTAGAAAGCAAGTGTTTCATCCATATCCTAAATTTCCTAAGAGGGAGCGACACAAGGGAAACATTAATCGATGTTTAGAGTAAAAAAAGGAAAAAGGAAGTCAAAAATAAAATAAGTGGTAATACAGTTGATAACTTCTTTGTGTAGAGACTCATCGTCCCTACCACCTTTGGGGAATACTTCTCTCCAGGGTTCTTCGATAAGTTGATGATAGCAATCACTAATATAGTTTCTTGTTACAAGACTCTAGAACAAGATAAGTTAATTGAAGATGAAGAATATAGTACTCCTATTATAAAGGCAAGAAAAATCAAGGAAGAAAAAAAGGTAGTAGCAAGACTACATTGCTTTCTATCACTTTTCAATTGCCATGAAATGCTACAACTTCTTGAGGAGATGCAAATTGCATTGATTTAGGCATTCAAGAATCCAACACTTATGCCACAAAAATAAAAGGAGCAAAGGAAACCTAAGAGCAAAAGCCACGGTTGTGTGATAGGTTATGCAACCATCACCTTCAATGACAAGAGCCTCCAATAATGGTCAAAGCCAAATAATTGGCTCCTATTCGTTAGCGGATACATACGGGAACAAAAGGTCACTTGTATATTAATTGATAAAGGATTTGCAGTAAATATCATGCCTAAGGTGATGACAAGGCAACTACAAATTGCCACAAATGAGTTAGCATGGAGTCGCTCAATTGAAAGCTTTAAACAAAGGGGACCATGAGCTATTAACATGATTTGTCTAGACCTTATTACAAGTGAATTAAGTTTGAACACATTTTTTTCATGTACTCGATGTGAAACATCTTACAATGTGTTATTTGGGTGACCATGGCTTTATGAGAATGGGGTAATGCTTTCAACACTACACTAGTGTTTCAAGTTATACGAAGAAGGGTTAAAGAAAGTAGATGTTAATGCTAAGCTATTTATGGAAATTGAGTCTTATTTTATTAATGTCAAATTCTACATAGAAAATGATGCTATATAAGAAGTCCTCCCTACAACTACTCCCTTCATTAGAAAGACTAAACTTAAGAAAGTTAAATAGGTTGAGACAACACTAGAAAAAATTTCACGGTCAAGAATGACTCTAATTGAACAAAAAGAGAAATCTTTAGAAGGATCAACATCAATCAATAAATATTATTACTTCTCCAATCTTTAGGTATGTCTCAAGATTTCAATGTACTATGTTGTGAATGCAATATATCATCTTTGCAATAAACTAATTTATATTTAAAATACAAACTCACTTTGTTTTCTCATCACCTTTAGCTTTTATCTTTTTATGTAAGATATTTTGATATTGGTGATGAAATTATTGAAATTTTCTGTGAAAAAATTGGTAGATTTTCTATAAGAAACAAAATCTAAGACAATATACACAAGATTTTAATAAAACTTACACCATGCATGTTTGCAAGATTGATAACAATTAGTTTGTCACACCAAAAATAATTAGATAAAAATGCTTTTGGGAGTGGTGATAGAGTATACCTGAAAATGATATCTCACGAAAGTTAAATGTATGCATAGGGATTGAGATAATCCTTTGATGTGATTTTTGGGTTAAGACTGGATAAGTGTCCTAAAATTCATATTTTTATTTATATATTTCATTGCTAAAGTACTTCCTAAAACTTTTTTTTTTTAAATTTTAATTTATACTTTAGTATCAATCAATTGTCAATAGGGTGCGATGGACAAAAATCCTCTTGGTTAAAGCACTTGTCATCAATTAGGCTCTTTGACAGCTAGCCATGGGTCGACCTTTAGACAAAGTCCTCTAGTTAAAAGCACGTGTTCGGTCTGACTGTGCTTTTCCTGACAGCTGTCGTGATTATCCCAATAAAAACGAGTTCTAATTAAGATGGATTTTGGAAAATAACATTTAAGTCAAAGACAAATCAACTTAGAAACTTCGATGCGTCGTTACAATCGTCATAGCCATAGCTCATTTCGTGTACAAAATTCCAACTCCAGCCCATGCAGTTTCCGACCACAAATTGAGGTGGTCCTCTTCTGCATACGCATCATTTGTACTGCACCATGTCGAAACCCCCACATCCTCATTGTAACGCTTCCGTACAAGGCCACAATCAATCCAACTCTCCAACTAGCTAAGCTCCTCATACGTGCTGGTGCCCATGTCACCTTTTTCCCTAGCGCTTCCGCCGGTTCCCGTATGTCCAAGTCCCCAAACCTGGATGGATTAGAGTTTGCCACTTTCTCGGATGGCTATGACCATGGCCTCAAACAAGGCGATGATGTCGAGCACTTCGTGTCCCAGCTTGAGCGTCTCGGGTCCCAAACTCTTATTGAGCTTATCATGGCCGGTGCCAACGAAGGTCGTCCCTTTGCTTGCTTACTCTATGGTATCCAATTTCCATGGGTAGCAGAGGTGGCCCATAGCCTTCACTCCCCTTGCTTAACAGCAGTGATCTTCCCTCCTTTTTAATCCCCCAAAAAGGGAATACGTTCAAATTTGTCCTCCCAATGTTTCAGAAGCACCTAGAGATGCTCAACTGTGAAAGCAACCCGAAAGTACTGGTAAACAGCTACGATGCACTAGAATCTGAGGCCCTAGGAGCTATCAACAAGTTTAACTTGATGGGAATTGGACCCTTGATTCCGTCCGCTTTCCTGGATGGAAAAGATCTATCCGATACTTCATTTGGAGGCGATCTTTTCCGCTGTTCAAAGGACTATATCCAGTGGCTGAACTCAAAGCCTGAATCTTCTGTCATTTATGTATCATTCGGAAGCCTGTCCGTGTTGTCAAAGCAACAGTCAGAGCAGATTGCTCGCGGGCTGCTGGATGGAGGACGGCCTTTCCTGTGGGTCATACGAGTTAAGGAAAATGAAGAAGAAAAGACACTGAGTTGCCATGAAGAGTTGGAACAGCAAGGAATGACAGTACCGTGGTGTTCTCAAGTTGAGGTTTTGTCACATCCATCAGTGGGATGTTTTGTGTCACACACTGGGTGGAATTCAACATTAGAGAGATTGACTTCTGGGGTACCAGTTGTGGCATTTCCTCAGTGGACTGATCAAAACACAAACGCAAGGTTGATTGAAGACGTGTTGAAGACGGGTTTACGGGTGATGGTGAACCAAGAAGGAATAGTTGAAGCTAATGAAATCAAGAGGTGCTTGGAATTGGTGATGGGAAGTGGAGAGAGGGGTGAAGAAATGAGAAGGAATGCAAAGAAATGGAAGGGTTTAGCAAGGGAAGCTGTGAAGGAAGGTGGATCATCTGACAAGAACCTAAAATTTTTTTTGAATGAGGTTATAAAACAAGGTTACTAGTACTTCTTAATCTATATAATGTCTTAACAATATGTTTGTATCTGTATGAGCCTATTTCAAGTCAGTAATATGAATATCACAAAAGGTCTTTGGTGCGGCCAAGTCCTGGCCGCCACCATACGGTACATGTTAGTCATGGCCAAAGCAAAGGCCACCACTAAATGTTTGTTCGGTACCACACTTTACTAGTGTTTCTGCCGGCAGCCACTGGCGAGTGATTCAGTACATGTGCTTGTTTATTGTTATATTTTAAGGTGTTAAGCCTCTTTAATCAACATTTCTACAACTAAATCACAGCCTAATCTAACTTCACAGCGATTGAACTACCTACTGTCAATATTTTAGATGAAATTGTTGCAAAACTATTGTTAATTCTGATGAATCGATTTTTAAAACTAATGACTTAATTGAGATATTCAAAATGATGAATGGATAACTAAGAGATGGAAAATGAGGTAATTGTGGGGGCCTTCTCCCACGTGTGCTTCCACGTGACTATCCACGTGGCAGAACCCTAGTTGGGCCACGTGTCACTCCTTCCATCACTGACCGGACAACCTTCAAGGCACTCAGAAGCATTCTATCCGGACCATTTGGGGCCACTAAGCGGGGCAGGCACATTTTCCTAACATCCCCAAATCCCCTCTGATGTGTGAGACGATAATTACCTGACACTGGAGTGACTAATGGGACTCTTTTTACCCTTATGTCTACGTCTACATCAGTGGACTGGCACTTCCAGTCCCATACCCTCAATAGGATTGAAATGATGGCAAGCTGTGTCTTGACGCGTCGCCTGACATAGCCACCAGCCACCTTGCAACTACGATGATTGCCTTGACACTTACTACACAGTAATCATTGCGGCATTAAGTTAAGGGCCAACTCATCACTACTATGCTCTCCTCCTTTTGATCACTATAAAAACCCCAATGAAATGGGGCACATGTACGCAATACCGAGGATTCTCTCTCTCTCTCTCTCTCTCTCTCTCTCTTTCTCTCTCTAAGGGTTCCTACCCACCTCAGGGTCTGACTTAGGCTTCGAAGAGTGTGTTCAGACAACCTGTTCGGACAACCTGTTCAAACATCTTTGTGCAGGGACGACGAAGGCCCAGTCTCTGGCATCTAGATAGAGGCTCTTGCTACCACAACCAAAGGAGGAGTCCATCCTCAGTTGATCAGGTATCAACATTGGCGTCATTTGTGCGAATGAAATAAAGATGTTAACACCTTCCAGAAGCCAATTGTCGGCCATGGGTAGCGAGGGCTACTTCAATTGGAGCGAGAGTATGGAAAGACGCCAACGAAAGAGCGAGAGACAGATGCAAGCCCTACTCTGTGAGACAAGAAGACTTGGGGAAGAAAACGAAGTGTTGCGTATTCAAGTGTCCTCATCAGGCCCTCCTCGTAACGGACAACCTAGAAGTCGGCAAATGAACTCCAAGCAAAATGAGGAAGCGACATATCCTAGGAATGTAGAGTTCCCCTCTAATGAACAAGAAATACAACCTGAGGAAAGATCCCCACCAACCTGCCACACGTCGTAGGATGAAAGCTCCGACTCCACTCACATCTCGACAAAAAGGAGACGCGACAGAAAGTCCCAACTATCAGATGCAATGCATGCAAGGCTAGGGCCTCAGATGCCCGACATGGGGGGGAACCACATGTAGTGACGGCCCAGGAGGCATGTCCTGGTCTTTCAACTGCACCGACCATAACCGACTAGCTCCCTCATCCGCCAGTACAACAACTAGTGGGGGATCTAGTCAGTAGGGGTCCATCAGGCTCTATCAGTAGATGACTGAATGACATGCTCTCCACGCCTTTCAGCCCTCACATCATCAACTACAAGCCCCCAAAAGGGTTCATGGTCCTGAAATTCTCTACATATGATGGAACCAGTGATCCATTTGACCATATCATGCACTATAGGCAACTCATGACCCTTGACATAGGGAATGACGTGCTACTATGCAAGGTCTTTCCAGCCAGCCTCCAAGGCCAGGCTCTTTTGTGGTTCCACCGCCTCCTAATGAACTTCGTTAATAACTTTCGAGATTTGTCGAAGGCCTTTGTGGGACAATATCTATGCTCCATGCAGCATAAGCAAAACATTAATGTTATGAATTTTAGGCTAATCCAACCTATGGTAATCACCCTAGAAGGAGGGTGCGGGGGGGGGGTGGTGGGGGGGGGGGGTGTGAATAGGGTGTGTCTCTTGTCGCAAATTTAAACAAGTGAATGCAAAGAGACAATTATATGCAAGTATATAATAAGCAATATATAGGACGATGCAATAAATTAAGAGTAGGGAAGACGAGAATGCAAACACGAGTTTATAGTTGGTCGGTGCTACCCGGCTTACATCCACTCCCTCTAGCTTCAATCCCAAGCTTGACGGTTCACTATCTAAGGCTCCATACCAAGCCTTCAAAGCAATCACTACTACAAAAATTTGAAATTAATGACGCTTTATTTATGACGCTTTCTTAAAAGTTATTATTGAGGGTATACAATGACGCTATAGAAGTTCATAGTTGTATTATTTATCTTGATACTTATTATAAGTGCAATTATTTTGATGTTCATCTTTTTCCTTATAACTGTGTATATAATGACGCTTATAAGAAGCATTCATAGTTTTATTATTTACCTTGACACTTATTATAAGCATCATTATTGATGTATGTAATGACGTTCCTGAGAAGTGTCATATTGTATTGACTGTTTAAATTTGTTTTAAGTTAACTTTATACAAAATTTTGAATATTAGAATTTTATTCTATAAATAATTTGTAAATTGACATTAATATTAATGACATTAAAGTTGCTACATTTAAGTTTTTTTAAAAAATTTGGATATAAATAAATTAAAATCTAATAAATTATTTTTTATTGTTGATATTAATTTTTTATAGTTTGTATCAATACAATCTATTTTTCCATAAACTTATTTTTTCAT
>JBAPGN010002852.1:0-44932 GCA_037355405.1 Vitis amurensis
TCAACATTGAGTCCTTTTGGGAAAAGGGAATTGTAGCGGAGCATAACCAACAAGCTTCAAACGGTGACATCCTTTAAAGAGGAATGGTATTGAAGTTATCTATACCAAAACTCTGCTAATGGATCCAGTTTGCCCATTGGCCTGGGGTTATCGCCTGCTAGCACCGAAGATAGGTTTTCAATACACCTATTCAACCACCTTCTGTCTGACCGTTCCGTATTCAGGTGGTACGCAGTAGAGTTAGCCTGCAATGAGACGCCCTGTAATTTGAAAAATTCCTGCCAAAAAACACTGGTGAAAATAGGGTATCTGTCACATGTGATGGAGTGAGGAAGACCATGAAGTTTATATACACTGTCAAGGAACAATTGGGCAACCATCTTGGCTGTATATGGGTGTGGTAGCAGCATAAAGTGACCATACTTGGTAAGCCTGTCCACAACAACAAAAATTGTCGTTTTACCATTAGATTTGGGGAGGCCTTCGATGAAGTCCATTGTGATGTCTGTGAAGACTCCCTCTGGAACAGGCAATGGTTGCAGTAAGCCAGAATAAGGTTTATTTTCTGGTTTGAAGCGCTGACATACAGAGCAATTTCTCACATATTCTCGGACAAACTTCCTTAAACCCTTCCAATAAACTACTGCAGATATCCGCTTTGTAGTCACATACACGCCAGAATGGCCTCCAGTTGGCGAATCATGAAAGCTGTTTAAGATCTCTCGTCGCAGTTGTTCATTGACTCCAACTTCCAATTTCCCCTTTCTCCGAAGTTCCTCTCCTCGCCAAGAATATTTAGGATAAGCAGAGGGGTCTGCTTCCTTAGCCTTAATGATCTTCTGTAATTCAGGATCTGCACCCCAAGATTCTTTGATCAAGTCATACAACTGAGTGTTTAAAATTGTTGTAGATAGAACAAACAACTCTGCTGGTTGGATTCTAGACAAGGCATCCGCAGCAACATTCTCTTTTCCTTGCTTATAGCGGATTTCGTAATCGTATTGCATAAGCTTGGCAACCCAAAGCTTGCTGAGTAGGTGTAGTTACTCGCTGTTCAGAAGATATTTCAGACTCTGGTGGTCTGTTTTGATTACAAAATGGCGATCTACCAGATATGACTCCCACTTTTTGATGGCCATAAGAATAGCCAACATCTCTTTTTCATAAGTGGATAAGGTTTGAAACCTGTCAGATAAGGCCTTGCTGATGTATGCAATGGGATGTCCTTCTTGCATTAGGGACTGCTCCAAATCCCTGACCAGAAGCATCTGTTTCTATTATGAACTCCTTTGAAAAATTTGGCAGGGCAAGCACTGGTGCGGTTATCATGGCCTGTTTCAAAGCCATGAAAGCTTGATTACTTCCCTCTGTCCAGTGAAAAGCGTCCTTTTTAAGCAGATCTGTTAGTGGCTTTGCAATTTTTCCATAATCCTTTACAAACCGCCTATAGTACCCCGTGAGGCCGAGAAAGCCACGAAGTTGCTTAAGTGTAATGGGAGTTGGCTAGTCTCTAACAGCAGCAACTTTTTGAGGATCAGTATAAACTCCCCCGCTGGAAATCACATGGCCCAGATACTCAATACTAGAGTGGCCAAAGAAACATTTGTTGCTCTTGGCATAAAGCAAATTCTCCCGTAAGACCTACAAGGCAATACTCAAATGATGTATGTGGTCAGAGAAGCTTCTGCTGTATATTAAAATGTCATCAAAAAACACTAGAATGAACTTCCGAAGATAGGGTTGGAAGATATTGTTCATAAGGCTCTGGAAGGTGGATGGAGCATTCGTGAGGCCAAAAGGCATCACCAAAAATTCGTAGTGGCCCTCATGTGTCTTGAAGGCAGTTTTTGGCACATCAGGTTCATGCATTCTGATTTGCCAATAGCCGGAGCGTAGGTCAATTTTGGAGAAAATTGTTGAACCTCCCAATTCTTCAAGAAGTTCTTCAATAACAGGTATTGGAAATTTGTCCTTGACAGTAACTTGGTTCAAAGCTCTGTAATCAACACATAATCTCCACGATCCATCCTTCTTTTTTACTAGAACCACCGGACTTGCGTAAGGGCTCCTGCTTTGTCTAATTACTCTTGCATGTAACATTTCACCAATCAGTTTCTCAATAGCATCTTTCTGCACTGCAGCATACCTGTAAGGTCTGCAATTAATTGGTCCAGCTTCATCCTTTAAATCAATCTGGTGATCATAATCCCGGACCGGGGGCAATCTTGTGGGCTCTTCAAAGACGTCCGCAAAAGCCTGCAACATTTTTTGCAACTCCTCCTGCTGTTGCGGGGTGAGAGTTTCCTCTAAATGAGTGTTTTCAACCACCTGAATAGCCCAGAGAGTGGCATCTGAAAGGTCCTGTATTGCAAACAAGCCAGGCTGTTCTACCAAGCCTTTTAGCTTATCTGCCCAAGGTGACATCCTCTCCTGAAGCTTATTTTTGCCCTGCAAGAGATATGGTTTGCCATTTAATTCAAAACCCATCTGCAATGTATTAAAGTTCCACGAGATATCTCCCAGAGTGGCAAGCCATTGAGTTCCCAAGATAAGATCATAAGTCTCCAGAGGCAGAACATAAACCTCCGCAATAAATTCTTGACCTTGCATTCTCCACCTGAAGTCTGAACATAGAGCTGTACAGTGAAGTTCTTGCCCATTTGCTACGGTCACCCTTATCCCTCTAGCCTTCTGCCAACAACAGTCAACCCTTTTAGCCACCTTAGAACTCAGGAAATTATGAGAGCTTCCTGAGTCTATTAGCACAAATAAGGAGCGCCCCTTGTAATTTCCATTCAAGGTCATAGTTTGTGAGTCTTCATTGCTCATAAGAGCATTAAGAGACAGCTGAATCTGTTCATCCTCCTCACCCAAGCCTTCCATTTGTAAATTCCCTTCAGGCCCCTCACCATCTGTCTCCACCTGAATCTGCATAACATACAGTTGTTTCCTTTTGCATTTATGGCCAGGAGTAAATTTCTCATCACACCAGAAACATAAACCCTTAGCCCGACGCTCGTCTAGGTCTCTGTTAGAGAAATTTCGATGGTTTCTAGTGGTGATTCCAGGATTGGTTTTAGGTATATTGGTTGATGGTGGTAAGGGTAGCAGTCCGGCATTTGTAGTTTTCGGGAAAGTGGTGTTACTGAGGTTGGTAGCATTTTGGGAAATAGAGGTGATTGGCGTGGCTTTGTGGTAATGGTTAGTGGTGGGTGAGTATAGGCTAGGTCCTTTGGAGACTGGTTTTGGTTTGTTCTGCAAAGCGGCTACTGCTATTTCTTGTAATCTGGCCAGAGAGTAAGCATCAGCAAGTGTTTGTGGTTTGAACATTCGAACGGGCATCTGGAGTTCATCAATCAAACCAGACAAGAAAAAACTTAAGGCATGGGATTCTTTGATATCAGCTCTAGGATACAATTCATCAAATTCATCCATATAGCTCTGCAGTGAACCTGTTTGCCTTAAATTGCGCAGATCCGCAATCGGATCATCAAAAACATGTTGCCCAAATCTAGCATTCAAAGCAATGACATATTCGGACCAATCAAGGTAGGCTGCATTACCTCTAGTCTTAATATAACCCTGATGCCACTGGATCGCTTTTCCCTCTAAGTGAAGAGCTGCCAGGCGCACTCTAGCTTCCGGAGGAGTCCGATCGACTTCGAAGAAATACTCCACCCGAAGTAACCAACCATCTAATCCACATCCATTAAACTTTGGAAATTCCACCTTGGTCGAATGACCGAGTTGATTCTCCCACCTACGTTCTTCTCCCCTATTGGTCATCACCTCCTGGTTCTGAAGGCTCAAGCCTCCGATCAAACTTTTGAGATCAGCAAAAGATTTGACAGCTTTTTCTTCTGATTCGCGACGCCACAACTCCTGTTTCCTTTCGAACTCTTTCATCATCTCAAGCATTTCGCGTCTGACTTCCTGTGAACGAGTTGCTTCTGCCATCGTTCCTCCCACAGGCGAAGAAACGTCGGCTCTGATACCAACTGATGCAAACTTAAAATGAAATGCGACATAAGAAGAAGAAGAGAGGCGGATGGAGAGAGAATAGGCAATCTTATTGATGAAGATAACAGAGCAGAGAGGAGATGAGCAATTCACACAATTCCCACAACATACCTGACCCTTCATCTCTCTCACACTCATATACTCTCTCTATAACAAATTGTAACAACTTCTCTAACAAACTCCCGAGAATATCGCTATGCCGCTTCTCACAGGAATAACAGAAATGAAGAAAGGAAAAGATAAGGAAATGACAGAAAGAAATGAAATAAGTGCTAGCTGGCGTGCCTATCCATTCCTTTCGCATAAAACGCACCGCATCACTTTTCTGGTTTGCATGAAACGCACCGCATCACTAACATGGTTCTCCTCACGGTGTCGTTTACCAGCTGTTCGCATCATCCATATTAATATTTATTTAATTTCAAAGTCATTTGTTAATGCACACATTCTTTTATACTCAAGTATCAATAATTTAATTTTCTTTTATACACCAATATCACTAATTTAAAGGTAAATTTTTTTTTTCAAAAAAACTAGTTTTATATATATATGAATTTTAAGTGGTCCATGTGTTTATTATTATATAATATTTATTTAAATATTATGGTTTAATAAATAATAAATCTAAAAATCCTATTAATCAATTTTTGAAAAGTTAGTTTTCTAAATTAAAACCACTTTGATGGAAAGTGCAATTCTATTTTTATAAGGAAACTAATCCTCTCTTCATCCTATAAAATAAGCTATCTATTTCATCAATAATATGTATAAAAGAAAACCTAAGGGTGAAGGGATTAAGGGACAAAAATGACCTTATTGATTAGTTTTCAAGATGAATGTATAAATGGTTAGGGTTTTTTTTTTACAAAAGTGTCGTAAATTCAAGAGACACCTTTAGTATAAATTCAATTTTTTTTATTGTGTGATAGATATAAAAATTGTGGAAGGTATCTTCTGAAGATGTTTTTAATATAAATTTAATTTTGTAGAATTTTGGAAGGTGTTTTTTCAAGAGATACCTTTAATAAAAATTCAATTTTATAATGTGTTTGATTGATAAAAAAAAAATTGTGAAAAAGTATTTTTTGAAGAGAAACTTTTTAATATAAATTCAATGTTTTAGAATTGTGGAAGATATCTATTCAAGAGATACCTTTAGTTTAAATTCACTTTTTTATAACATATATAATTGATATGAAAATTATAAAAATGTCTTTTGAAAAGACATTTTTGGCAAAAATTGCCATAAAATTTTCAATATATTTACAACTACAATTTTTTTAAGATTTTTTTTTTTAATAGTTGCTATAGAAGTTAAAAAAAAAATCCCCCCAATGGTTATATAGGTGGGAAACATCAAACACCTAGCCAAGTCGCAAGTGGTTTTCACATCTAACCTTCAAAGCACCTAACTATTCGCATACACAAGTAATCTAGGTTAGAAAAATAAGTCAAATTATTTATTTATGTATTTATTTGATATAGAAGAGGGTAGAACCCCAAACAAAGCGCAAAACTATAGCTTCACCATCATGACTGAAAGCAGGCCTAACAAATGATAGTAATAAATTTGATTTTTTCCAAATAATATATCATTTCTGAATATGTTTTTACAATAGGTATATCAAATATATGATAGTTGGCAAAAGATGTACGTACCGTTAAAAGTCTAACAATAATTTTCTTCCATTGTTAATAAAAAATTATGAACAATGGATTATTCAACAGTAATGGACTATTGCTATTAATAACATATCATATAAATTGGAACATGCCAACAATAAAGACATGGGTCACTAGCTTGTTCATTTTGGATCACGCCTAAATTAAATTTAATAGAAATAATGTCATCACTTTGTAGTTTATTATTTCAAGAAGACTTCCTCCGGTCTCCACCATGTGACTTTGCATGGATTCCTGTCTATCTCGTTCTCCTTTATATATACTATGTAATAAAAGTTGGGAAACATTTTTGTTGTGATTGATTTTTATCCTTGTTTTTCAAATATTTACCAAATTGTCATTCATTTCCTATCATATGATAGGACAACAATAAATAATAATAAAAATATTAAAGAGGTGAATGATAGATATAACTAATGATAAGGCAAATTATTAGCACAATACCACATGTCCTACTCTTCAATATTCCTTAAATGGTGTGCAAATCGGAGTTGAAATGAAAAAGTTATGACCATTTGAAGACAATTGTGCAAAGTTAAAGAACTATTTTGAAATTCAACTTGTGAATTCGAAATCCAACTTATGAATTTGAAATCCAATTTGAATGACCCTAATTTCGAAGTCACCTACTACCACTTTGATGTTTTACCTCCTTTACCTTGGGGATTACATTTAGGGCACTCCATCGCCCTAAATGGACCCATACAACTAAAAATCACCATTTTATTATTTTTTTAATCATTTTTAGGTAATTATTTTGTAATAAGTGGCCAATGAGAGTGTGTCACATGTTAAGTTATTGATGATATTATATAAACTCTCTTAGTTCTAAGGTTTAGAGATCTTGGATCTTTTTCTAAAGAGTTTGACATTGAAGGTGGAAACTTTGGTTTGTTTTCTTTTCTTCTATATTAAATATATTGTTTTTAATTTTTTTTTATTTCAATTATGTATTTTTACCCCATTATGGATTGTGATCAATATGACATCACCCCCATGAGAGGCTAAAAAGCCAACTTGTGGCTTGAAGCATGAAAACCTAAGGGCTAGGAAACCAAAAGGGACAATGGGTAAATTATTATAACAATGAGATTAATTATTAATTAGGTGACAATTTATCAATTTTTTTATCCTATCCTTGTGAGTTAGTTTAGGGAATAACACGGTAGCTTATTACTTGATACTAGTGATTATGATAACTCTTGATCATTAGTTATCCTCATCTTCCCTATTGTTATTTGCCTCAAAACAAAGCTATAAGGAGTAGGAATGGTTAAAAAGCCAAATCTTAAATCGGTAATCAATCTCATTCATTTGATGGTTTTAGGAATCTATTTTAAAAAGAAAAAAAAATAGGCTTCGAATGCAATTTTGAGTTATAGAATTCAAGTTGATCACAAGAGGCCAAGGATCCCAAAACCCTAAAATCAAATTACTTAAAAGACCTTTGTTTTCTCAAATTTCTATACCCTCAGTTGGATCGTGGAAAGCTCCAAACTTGAATCAATTGAATTTAAAATCAATATTCATTTTGTTATTAATTTAATTTTTTTTAACTTAGTTTCACATTATTCACATATCATTTTCCACTTTAAGATTCAAACAAAAGCAATTCATTTACCCTAGTATTGACAAATCTCATAAGTCAGTCCTTGAGAATGATACCTGGAATACTATAAAAGTCATAACAACTTTTTCTCTTATTTTTCTTGGCCAAAGCTACTACATATTAGGTGTAAGTATTTTGGTACAACAGAGAAGTTCAGTCAACTAGGTTATTTTTATTTTTTTTTTATGTAGAATATATGTTAAAGATATTATATTGTATAATAGAAGGTTTTTTTTTAAAAAAAAAAAAAAAAAAAGTAGAACCATTACTAGTAAAGGAGATAAGAGATAGCCTAGAATTTTTTCACCATCAATCTCACAACTTGCCCCTTGGATTCAAATTTTTTTTTTTTTTTTTGTCAAATCGAACCAAACAACAAAAAAAATCAAAAACCTCCACTTTAATCCACCACAACAACCAAAATTTAGAGAAGAAATAACATAAACTCACTTGAATTAGAGAGAGAGAAAAAAATCAAGGGTCTTGTTGAAACTAGGAAATAGAAATCACTACAAGAATGTGTATTCATTTTAAGCTAAGATTTTCTTCCATGTGAAAAGCATGATTAGGGATATGCCTTCAGAAGGTTTGATAAGATTGTTACCAATGAAACATGAAAGGTTGACCTTTCAACAACCCTCTCCCTACATTTTCTAAGGAACCAAAAGGAAAAAACAGAAGACAAGATAAACCTTAGAAAATTACCTAATAATGACACTCTAATGGTAGGGTTTGGGAGGATAAGGGTGTGAGTTGTGTGGCATTATCAATGTTGGAAACTCTGATGAGTGAAAAGAGAGAAATGTTGGATCTTTTATATATAACAGGCAGGAAAATGTCATTTGGGTTTGAGGCGTAGTGTTGTTTTGGTAAACCTGCTCCTAGTAATATTTTGGAACAATATGGGTCATTGAAAGTGTGATTGTATAATTTATTAGCAAATGAGTGATAGTGATTTGTGGTGATAGTGAAAAGGGTAGGGAAATCTAGCTAATCAAACTCATGGTAACTAATTGGAGAGGAACAATGATCTAATTAATCAGCAATTTTCAATACCTCAGATTTGGTGTTAACGGGTGATTAGAGCCACAAATTGTGCTTTAATGGCACATATAGGAATGAATTATGCAAATGTAAAGGCTTAATTCACTCAACTTAACTTGAATTGTTGCTAAGACCCTAGCCATGGATCTAACATATATCTTGAGCTAAATCTCAGAAGGATGAAAAGAATGCAAGTTGGAGAAGCCATTTTCAATCATGGTAGAAGAGAGACTAGACATGCTTAGAATCAACTCCAAAAGTGTGAAGCATGAGGAAAATTTTGATAAATGAAAGTGGAGCAATTCATAGAATGAGAGAAAGAAATGAAGGTTATGGAAAAAGTTGGAGAGCAAGCAAACATGAGAAAGAAGGTTGAAGGATATGGCTTGAAGTTTATACATTCCAATTAGAACTCAAACTCTAGTAACAACATATACTATGAATTTGAGGTAATATTTAGAGTACTTTCCGAGGTTATTTTTGGGCATGCTATATATCATTTGGAAGCTTAAGAAGTAAAAAATACAATGATTCAAATAGTGGGCAAATCAGAGCTAAAACGAGGAAGATATGGATGATTGAAGAAAACTGCACAAAGAGGAATCAAATGAGTGTCAGTTTCACATGATTGTGCAAAATGGACCAGAGAGCTTATTTTCGTAGCAGCTTGGAAAAAAGTTTCACATACGAGTTTTCACACGACCATGCCAAATGCTCCAAAATGATGTTAGAATGCTGCCAATCCATTTATATTTTGCATGACCATGTGAAATGGATCATCCTCATGGAAAATCAACATCTTTTCATTAAAGGCTCCCATGACTCAAATTTTTACAACTTTTATTGAGAGCCCTTGATTTGGAAAGAAGATTTTACATACTCTATAGGATCTTGCCATGTGTCAACTTAACTTTTAGTCTATAAAGAAGGCATTAGAGTTCTTTTTTTTTTTAGGAGTTCAAAGAATTATTGAATATTCTTGAATTTTCTTAGGGAGAGAATATGACATTGAAGATTCTCAGTTTGTTTTCTTTATTTTAATCAATTGTTTCTAATTTATTTTATTCAAGAATGATTATTTATTCTTTTTTTATGGATTGTGTGAATGAAATCACCACCATGAGAGACTAAAAGTCATCATGGGGTGTGAAGCATGAAAACCTAGGGTTAGAGCCAAGGGAAAACAATGGATTAAATCAAACTAAAAATGGAATGAAAGAAGGGTTGAGGCATAATAGTTGAAAATACAAAATACCCTTTAATGTTAGTTTGAATTAGGGGATGGTATAATAGCTCATTCCTTGATACTAGAGATTCTTGGTAATTCTTGATCCCTAGTTATCTGAGGTTTTGCTATTGTTATCTACCCTAAGAGAAATCTACACAGAGTGGTAAAGGCCTAACTCCTAGACCTAAACCCAATTTTCATACCCATTCATCTGTTTGGTGTTTTAGTAATGGAATAAAATATTAAAAGTCAGGATACGAATGTAACCTTGAGTTGGGGAACTCAGTTTGATCTCATTTGACCCCACTTTCTAAATACCACAAGACTAATTAAAATTGATACCCTTGTTTTGACTAAGGCCCTATACCCAAAGTTGGATTGTGGAACCCCCAATCTTGAATCATTTAAATTAGAAATCAATCATTCCTTTGTAATTTATTTAAGCTTTATTTTACTAAATTCAATTTTGTTCAAATCAAATTTTTATTTTTTTCAATTCAAGAATTTAGCAAAAAGCAATCTTTCAGACCTAGTTTGACAACTTCCATAGGCCAGTCCTTGAGGACGATACCCGTAGTATTATAAAAAACATAGTGACTCTTTCTCTAGTTTTTCTTAGCCAGAGTTGCTACATAATTTAGGCTTGGTATTTTGGACAACAGAGAATCACATCAACAGGGTTTGGATAGCAAACAAAACCACTCAGTGTACATTTGTCTTAGGGTAGATAACAATAGAAAAACTTTAGATAACTAGGGATTAAGAATTATTAAGAGTCCCTAGTATCAAGGAATGAGCTATTCTATCATCCTAATTCAAACTAACTTTAGAGGGTATCTCTATTTTATATGATCCATCAAACTTTCATTCAATCTATTTTTAGTTTGATTTTACCCATTGTTTCCCTTGGCTCTAACCTTAGGTTGTTATGTTTCACACCATGTGGTTTTTTAGCTTCTTATGGTAGTAATTTCATTCACACAATCCATAAAGGAAGAATTAAGAATCATTCTTAAATAAAATAAATTAGAAAGAATTGATTAAATTAATAAAATAGAGAAAACAAACCAAGAATCTTCAATATCTTCTTCTACCTCTAAGAAAATTCAAGAACTCCTAAGAAAGAAATCTAATGCCTTATTTATTGGCCAAAAGTTAAGTTGACGTATGGCAAGATCTTAGAGAACATGTAAAATCTTCTTTCCAAATCAAGGGCTCTCAATCAAGATTGTAAAATTTGAATCATGGAAGCCTTTAATGAAAAGTTATTAATTTCACATGAGGATGCTCCATTTCTCATGGTCATGGGAAATTTATTACCATTGCTCTCTTAACATGTTTTTTTGCTCATTTTGCATGTTCATGCAAAAATTCATATGTTCATACAAAAGTGATTCACATAGGTTTTTAAGTTACTATAAAAGTTAACTCTCTAGTCCATTTCACATGCTCATGCGAAAATTTGCATGAACATGCAAATTTGACACTCATTTAATTTCTCTTTGGGTAGTTATAGTGAATCACCCATATCTTCCTTGTTTCATTTCCAATTTGAACAATGTTTAAAGTTCTGGACTCTTGACTTCTCAAGCTTCGAAACGATATATAGCATGTCTAAAAATGACCTCAAAAAGTACTCTATATGCTTCCAAATTTTGAGTTCCAATTAGAATGTTTGAATTTCAAGCTATCCTTCGACTTTCTTTCTTGTTTTTGCTTGCTTTCCAACTTTTTCCATAACCTTATTTTCTCATCTCTCATACTATGAATTGCTTTATTTTCATTTGTTGAAACTTTCCTCATGCTTCACACTTTTGGAACTCTTTTTAAGCATATTTAGTCATTTATCTATAATGATTGAAAATGATTTCTTCAACTTGCATCCTTTTCTTCCTTTAAATTTGAGATTGAGCTCAAGATATATGTTAGATCCATGGCTAAGGTCTTAGCAATAATTTAAGTTAAATTGGAGGAGTTGAGCCACTATATTTGCATAATTCATTCCTATATGTGTCATTAGAATCAATTTGTGGCTCTAACCATCTCCTTCAACCTGAACTTTGCTAGTCTCTACCAAATAGAGAGCATAAAAAGAATGGAACAAGTAAAATGGACTTCCTGCAAGTATATTCACTCGATCAATACCTTTTACAAAAAATGTTTTAAGCCATTAGATTTTCTTAGAACTGAGGAAGAGAACATAAAATAGGTAATTTCTTAGTTTTCTCATCTTATCCTCTTATACATAAGCATACATCTATGATTAGCATCTCCCTTAATTTCCATTAAACTTCCCTTGATCATTTGGTTTTGCCGCCTAAATCTCATTTATTTTAATTTGGTGTCTCCTCATAATATTATTCTTAAGACTTTTTTCTTAAACTCGAAATTTCATAATTCTTTAGCTCAAAAAGAGAAGAAAAATTATTTTGATTTTTTTTTTTTAATCTAGGACATCTCCTTCTATATGGGCTCAATAAGGATCCCATCAACAACTCTTGAGTTTTCACCCAAGCTTACAAGTATTAATCACCTTTGTAGGCCAATTACCCCTCAAACATCACCCTAACTTAAGGTAAAATAAGGTCAAATTTCCCAGACATTAAGGCTCGTTTTGGTGGTACTTTTTAAAAGTTGTTTTCAAAATAGAGGAAAATAAATAGTTTTTTAGAATTTTTTTTTTTTAAAGACAAGAGTGTTTGGCATACTTTTTGAAAACAAAAAAAAAACAAAACAAAACAAAAAGCTTGTTTGGATGAAAGAATTTGTATTGTTTTAAAAAAATTGTCTTATTTTTATTTTATCAGAATTTTATAAATTTAAGTTATAATAATATATAATAATATAAAAACAAATTCAAGTCTTATTAAAACATAAATAATAAATTTATAATTATGTATAAGTTAAAGAGAAATATTTTTTTTAATTATGAAACAATTTTTTTTATTCTAATGAAACAAAAATTATTAGAAAATAAAAACAATATTAATATTCATTTTTAATACAAGTGTAGACCCCAAATTTGTCTCATACCCTTATTTTATTTTATTTTATTGATTACTACTCAAAAAGAGCATATTTTAGATAATAATTCTCATGAGTTTCCCATCTTTTGAGTAGTAATTATGCCTAAAACACTCAATTAACACGTTGTTGCCCTTGCAAGAGTTACTAACAAGTTTATGAAGCTTTGGAGTCGTTTCAAGTTATGATTTGGATAAATTAGTGACAAAAGAGATGAATCAAATTGAAAAGAACAAATAAAGTTGATGAAGATCCAAATACATAAGGAAAGAAGTAATTCAATTGGTTTGGACCGGGATTTGGAGTTGATTTGGAGGTGATTGAGGTGGATTCAAAAGAAAGAAATGGAAGAAATGACAAAAAATGAGTTGAAAAATTAAATATTTCCATTTCGCATGACTATGCAAAATGGACTAGAAGGTATTTGTGCCGCAAACCAAAGGGAAATCTCAAAGCTGATTTCACATGATCATGCAAAAATTTCACACAACCATGCGAAATGCTCCAAGAAGGAAAAAATTGTTGTTGTTGCATTTGTGATTTCACACAATCATGCGAAATTGCTGGATCTCGTGCGAAATGACCATTTTATTACTAAACTCTAGATTTCTTGGTGAAGAAGCCTCCGCAAGACCTCTAAGATGATGCCAAGTGTCCACTTGACCTTGGCCTATAAATAGAAACTTGATTTTCTCATTTGAGAGTTTTTTAGATATTTCTAATTTGTAGAATTTTCCAGATTTTCTGTCTTAAGAGAATTCTCTATTTTCCTTCATTTTCTCTTATTTTCTCTCATTTTCTCGCTAGCCAAACATGCCTTGTGAGACCAAATCTCCAATCATAAGTGGTTAAATCTCGTTTTTCTCAGAGGAATGAGGATCTAGAGGCAAGATTTATGGTGAATTAGAGAAATGGGCTTGAATTGCAAAGGTAATTTGATCCAATTGATTGATTAATTGACTTTTGGGGATTTTTCTCTTCAAATTGTCTTGGATGATTACTATAATGCAAACTAGGTAGATTCATTAAATTCTTAAAGCTAGATTTGATGAGATTGAATAGTTGCATTGTTTGAATCATTGGAAGATAATTTAAGATGAATTGAATTGATGATTTGAATTAATCTCTTGGATTAAATGACCTAATTTGAAGAGAAATTTGATCTAGACCTAAAGCTAAATAAAAAATCAGTTTAGATGAAAATTTAGGTTTTCAATCTAACTTGATGAAAATTAGATCCCAACATCTATTCACCATGGAATTTGTTTTCTAGAAAATCCTAACTTCGAGAATTTCATTTCTTATTAATTTTCTTATATTTTAGTTTTTCCTCTCAATTTTAAATCATTGTTATTTTGAACTTTTATCATGAATTGTCAAATCATTTTCACTTAATCACAATCATTTCTTCTTCTCTCATTCAAGCCTTAACTACCGAGAATAATCCATCCTAGTGGACGACACCTAAAAACCATTATACTACAGTAGTTTGTACTAAAACCACTTTTTGATCGAGTATAAGCTACTTTAGAATAGTGAATTAGGTTATAAATTTTGTTTTGATTCAATAAACGATGAAAATTAAAGCGATCAAAAATGGCCTTGTTGCTCGGGATGGTGCCAAGGTGATTGAGGCAAATTTTTTGGTGAGGATTAGCCCTTGTGATCCACATCACAAGATTGGTGAAGTTCTCTTTACCGATTCTCCATTTTTCTTATTATTTTTTTAAAATTCCATTTTTATCTTTTATTTCTCTTTTTATTCTTTTTGTTTTGTTTTAGTTTTTCTTGGCTTGTTTTGTAGGCTCTCCATTGCATGTTACATGGAGAATAAAATTTGAGGGAGAGATTACAAAGGACTTACATTGCTAATCATCTTTTGTTTGTGATCCAATTGTTGAGGAAATGGAAAATCAAGGGGAAAATCAACAAACTCAACAAGAACCAAACAATGGCAATTCTCACATGTCTAGATCAATGAGAGAATATGTGCATCCTCAAAGGATAGGCGTGGGATCATGTATAGTTCTTGCTAATGAGCCTATTGTGATAAAAACTCACTTGGTACCACTTCTACCTTAATTTCATAGGATGGAGAATGAGAATCCTTATACTCACATCAAGGATTTTGAAGAAGTTTGTCATACATTTCATGAGGGAAACACATCCATAAAGCTTATGAGATTGAAGCTTTTTCCATTCACATTGAAGGATAAGGCTAAGTTGTGGTTTAACTCATCGAGGCCCCAAAGCATAAGGTCATGGTTGGAACTACAAACAACCTTCTTGAAGAAATTTTTCCCACACACCGCACAAGTGGCTTGAAAAGGAAAATTACCAACTTTGTGGCATTGGACAATGAAAAATTTTATGCTTGTTGGGAAAGATATATGGAAGTAGTCAATGTTTGTCCTCATTATGGTTTTGACACATGGATATTGGTGAGTTACTTCTATGACGGCATGTCACCAACTATGAAGCAATTTCTAGAAACCATGTGTGGAGGTGACTTTATGAGCAAAAGTCCCAATAAAGCCTTTGAATTTTTGAATTATGTGGCTGAAATATCAAGGTCATTGGATGAGCCACGTGAAAGGGATTTACATAAGTCCAAGTCTCAAAGAAATTCAAATGGAGAAATGTATGTGTTGAATGAAAATGTTGATCTACAAGCTAAAATGATAGCTTTGACAAGAAAGCTAGAGGAACTTGAAGCTAAGGGATTTCATGAGGTGAATGCAATATATGATAATCCAATTTACATGGAGCAATGTTCCGGTTGTCAATCTATCGAACATGAAGTGAGTGATTGTCCTACAATACCAGCTATGGGGAAAAGACTTGTTGAGAATCATCCGAACATGTCATGAAATTGTGGACAAGAGCAATTTTCTTCAAGCCAATACTCACAAAGCCAACAATTCATGGAAGACTCTCCACAACAAGTTTCTTTGGTTGAGCAAGCTATTGTAAACTTGAGTAAAATTTTGGGTGACTTCATCGGAGATTAAAAGAATATCAATACTCAATTAAATCAAAGGATAGATCATGTGGAGACATCTTTCAATCAAAAATTTGATAGCTTGCAAACCAATCTCACAAAAAAAAAAAATGGATAATATGCAGCTTGCTCACAAGTATGCATATGGTGCAAGAAAAAGGAAAATTCTCTTCACAACCCCAATAAAATCCAATGGGAGTTCATGAAATTGGAGAAAAAAAAATGAAAATTCTGCTAAGGTAGATGAAGTGAAGGCAATCATTACCTTAAGAGGTGGTAATCAAGTTGATCAACCTATGCCAAAACCAAAAGAGAATAAAAAAGAGGAACAAGAAGAAAATGTGAAAGAACAAGAAAAATGGAAAGAGGTGAATGAAGATGAAAGATCAAAGCAAGATGAGATTGTTAATGAAGAGGTTAAGAAGAAAGACAAGCTCTTATCCCCACCTTTTCCAAAATCTCTTCAATCAAGAAATGTGGTAAATAATGCAACTGAGATTTTTGAAGTTCTCAAGTCCTAGACATGATCAAGTAAGTCCTTTCCTATGCCAAGTTCCTTAAAGATTTATGTACAATGAAGAAGGGGTTGAACATCAACAAGAAAGCCTTTGTAACTGAACAAGTTAGTGCAATCATACAATGTAAGACTCCAATCAAATATAAATATTCGGGGTGTCCTACCATTTTGGTGAATATTGGAGATACATATGTAGAGAAAACTCTTCTTGACTTGGGTGCAAGTGTAAATATTCTTCCTTATTTGATATACAAACAATTGGGGCTAAGGGAACTGAAACCTACTTCTATCACATTATCTTTGGTTGATAGGTCAATTAAAATTCCAAAAGGATTGATTGAAGACGTATTGGTTCAAGTGGATAAGTTTTAGTTTCCGATTGATTTTATTGTCCTTGATACGGAACCAATAGCAAGTTGACCAAATCATGTTCCAATTATTATTGGTAGACCTTTCTTAGCCACAACAAATGCATTGATTAATTGTCGAAGTGGAGTGATGCAACTTACCTTTGTTAACATGAAAATTGAGCTAAACATTTTCCATTCATGTAAGAAGCATGGTACCAAAGAGGAGAAGGAACTTAAGGAGGCTTATTTGATTGAATTGCCTATGGAAGAGCTAGTGAAAGAAAATGTTGAAGATAATTTTTCAAAACTTGGTGAAGCAATTTCTAATGAGTGGATTGAAGTTTGGAGGATCAATGAATAAATTCAACCTTTGAAGTTAACGAAATGGCCTTTTAGCTTCAAGGAAGTGAAAACAATGAAGCATGGTATGCACAACAATCCAAAGACCATGAAAAAGAAGCTCAAGGAATGGCATAACCAACTTATTCAAAAGAACAAGTTCAAAGAAGGTTATTTCAAGCCACATCTTTTTTCGGGACAGCTTAAGCACCAAAGAGTTGGTCCATTCATTGTTTGCAAGCTATATCCAAATCGAGTTTTGATGCAAAGGTTAATGGGCTTAGTCATGTCAATGGCTAGCTAGTCCAATGGTTTCTTATTTCTCTACTTTCCTTTGAATTTTGATTTTTTCTTTTTATTTTTCTTTTAGTTTCCATTAAATAAATTCATCTCAACTCTTTGATTTGTGTTTTGAAGGACTTTCCGGATGGATGAAATGCATAAAGCAAAGGAAAAAAGAGATTTAATGGTTCATCACCAGTTTGCACATTCATGCCAAAAACAGGGGAATTCATGCCAAAAATAAGGGAGTTTTCATAGCTTTGAAAATGTGAAAAATGAGTCTCTGTCCCAATTCGCATGATCATGTGAAATTTTCACATGACTGTGCGAAACTGATAAGGATAGTTGCAGAAATTTTATGCCTTTGGACCATTTCGCATCATCATGTGAACATTTTGCATGACTATGCGAAAGTCATCTTAAGGACTGCAATAAAATGAGTCATCTGGACCACTTCGCACACATGTGAAAATTTCACATGTTTGTGCCAAAAAAAAAAAAAAAAATTCACCGCAAATATAAACCTCTGTTTCATTTCATACCATTAAGTGAAAACAAACCCTCATGCCAAAACTCTTCATCTTCGTCGGACATGAGAAACTGAAGAGGTAGAAGACCAACAATCATTTTTCCCTTTCATCCTCACTCTCTCATATCTCTTCCTTGCCCTAAACCATGATCAAACATCGGGAACTCTCATTATTTTCATTTTTTAATTCCGAAGATTTACTTCAGCACTCTTAGTATTTCAGGCATTTCATGTATTTGGATTTCACTCATCTCTTTCTGAAATTGCAAGATGAATTTGGATTGAAAAGTTTGATTTGCTTGAGGAAGTTGCTGCAATTTTTTACGAATTTTGGACAAATTGATTTCCTTTATTCCAGTTATCATTCAATTCATCAAATTGTCTATTGTAATTTTTCGTTTTTTCTTGTTATAGATGGGGAATCAAAAACAAAAATCAATGGAAATTGAGGAAGAGTTCATGGTGGTTAATGATGGAAATGACGAAGACGTTGGTCTCGAATTTCCTTCGAGATTCTTCCTCTCTAAACTCCCCATTTCTAGATATCCAAACCAGAGGGATGTCACAAGATCTTCACTGGATAAAGGCAAATCAAAGATGGTTGTTCTTGAAAAATTACCGGTGAAGAGAACATGAAGCATCAGTGTTCAAAATCCTTCATCTTTTCTGACATCCTTTGCTACTCCTTCAGTTCAGCATGCTATAATTCAATCACCTGTTGCTGAAGCCCTTAATCCTATTCCGGTTACAAAATCTGTACCTCCACCGAGCCAACCAATTCAATTTCAATTCATGAAAGCCCCAAATAACAAACTAGCCATTGGTGCAAGAGAAGACTGCTCAGGTAGAAAATTCCATAAAGAATGCTACTATGATTTCAAGGCATTTCTTACATCTCCTCTTACTAAATTCTCCACGGAGCTGTGTCGTCAATATTTTTTGGAACCATTCATGGTACCTAGACCATTATTTTATTCTCGCATAATTCGGGAATTTTACCAAACCATGACTAGCAAAGAAGTCTACCCTCCTTCAATGATTTATTTCGAAATTGATGGGAGACAAGGTATGTTGAATACTGAAATGGTAGTAAGAGCCTTGGATATTCCTCTTACACCTCCAAATCCAACTGAGTTTCAACCTATTACTCAAACTGAAGCTGTTGAAATGGTTCAGATTATCTCTCAAAACCAATCCACCAATACACATGCAGTGTTGAGGAGAGAAATAGATTCCAAATTCTAGTTTTTGGATTATGTCCTACGCTCTAATGTTTATCCTTGCCAACACGCAATGCAAAGGCGAGAACATATACTAATGGCATTATTTAGAATTGTTAGTGGGCAATGTGGACACCTGCTTAATTATTCATGGCTACCCTATTCTATTTTGAAGACGAGATGCATTTGAAAAAATTGCAAAGAGCCAAGAAATATCCGTTATTCTTCCCGCAGATGTTGGGGAGCATCTTGGATTACTATGGCTTCCCTACTGAGCCTGGAAAAGAAAAGAAACATCATTATAGGGAAGTCTACACTATTTCCAGATGGTAAGGAAGTGTGACCAAAATCGAGTCTACACTCACAAGTGCTTCATTGACTACTGATAATGAACATCATTATATGCCTTCTCCAAATTTGATTCTTAAAGATTTTGGTGATGGAGAAGATACACCCCAAGACCACCAGTTGCCCCCACACCAAAAGTTGCTTTTACTTTTCCAAATCTTGATGCAGCCGCACATATTTTGGCTAGTCTTTCATCTACACCAAACATAGATCCTTCATCTTCTGATGGCTATGTACATATCTCAACTGAGGCTTTCAACCAACTTTTAGCTCATTTGGACACGATTCAAGAAAATCAAGCAAACATCTAACTCACTTAGCAGCAACTTGTCTAAAGAGTTGATGAACTTACCATGGTCGTCCAACAATGGAAATCTTCTTCCGAGAAGCCAACTAGTGTTCATGATGCTACTCATCTATCCATCCCAACTACATAAGAGACTAATTCTTCAGAGAGGGAGTCCATAGTGCCTACCACTATTGTGACACGTGCAAAGATCATCCCTTCCCCTCCATCTCATGATTAAGGATAAGGAGTGCCCTCTACTTTTCTTCTTGACCGTCACTTTATCATTACATATACTCCTTGACTTCCTTTGTGTTTTTTTTTTTTTTTTTGTTATGATGATAGTTTTCACTTTTTGTTTCCTACTTTCCTACCATACTTATACTTTTATATTGTTTTGTTTCAATTATAGAAGTTGAAAAACAATGCTTTCCAGCTACCTTTCCCTTCATTTCTTTGCCTTTTCTCAATTAACATTGAGGACAATGTTTAGTTTGGTTGGGGGGAGGATAGGAAAGGAAGAGAAAGAGGTTTCTTGTTGATTTAGAATTGTTTGATTTTTTTTTCTTTTGTTTGTTTTGATTGTGATAATTTTTATTAGCTAGATTTTTTTAAAAAAAAAATTAATTGATAATTTTTTGAGAAGAACGTAGCACTTATGTTTGATGAATGGGTATACCTAGCTTGAAAGAAGTTGATTTGAAATACCAACTCATTTGCTTGATCTTAGAAAACTTGTTATGTTGATTGAATTTGATTTGACTTTGAAGTTTTCATTTTCCCAATAGTCTTTTCTAATTGAGTCTTGACACACACTATGCACTCTAAACCCTTGATATAAGATGAAAGACTAGTCTAACCCTAAGACTTGGACCCAATTGTCTTAGTAACTTGAATCACTTTAAAATTGAGTTGAGACACCTTAAAAAGAGGCCAATGATCCCACCTCTTTAAGAAAAAAAAAATTAAAAAATTGATGAATAAAAATGTTGAGTTATGCTTATCTTGAAACCCAAGCAAGGTCCGAGGGGTATATGGCCCAAAGGTCTTTGAAGCCCACTGACCTAAGCCATTTTGGTTAAGAGTCATCGACCTCAATGCTCGTTACATGGGTAGATAGGTGGAGCATGAGCTCAATTGTAGGTGCTAAGATATTAGATCCTAATTTGAGGAGTCTAGGGTGAAGTTTGAGGAGTTAATGGCTGGTTAAATAGTCCTATAAACTTGGTGCCCTATGCCTTATGGTTGGGAGTCATCGTTAAATCCCCACTACATGGACTGTATACTTTGAGATACCTTTAGCATTGCATTCCTACAATTAAACCTTTGAATATATATGTATATAAAGAAATAAAGATAGGTGCATTCTTGACCTATGAGAGAGTGTTTTTTGTTGCTTAAGATAAATTGAGCTAGGTTGGGGAGAGATTAGTTTTGAGTACTATATTCGGGGGCTAGCCTAATTACACTCAAGACTTGTTTGGAAAGATTATTTGGGGAATGAAGATGGATATGTTTTTTATACCTTGATTTGCATGATATTCTTTCTATTATAGATTAGTAAATAAGTTGGGATTTTGTTGATACCTATGGATAGTAGGGTGTGCTTGTTTATCAACCATTTATGTTATGGAAATTTCAAAGATTTTTTTTTTCAAATGATTTGCTTATGTGACTTATGATTTCTTTTGTTTGGTATTGTTTTTCTTTCCTTTTGTCATACCATTGCTAAGGGACTAGAAATGTGTTGGTTGGGAGCAATGATTAATACTCAAAAAGAGCAGATTTTAGATAATAATTCTCATGAGTTTCACATCTTTTGAATAGTAATTATGTCTAAAATACTCAACTAACATGTTATTGCCCTTGCAAGAGTTACTAACAAGTTTTATGAAGTTTTGGAGTCATTTTAAGGTATGATTTTGATAAATTGGTGACAAAAGAGATAAATCAAATTGAAAATAACAAATAAAGTTGATGAAGATCCAAATGCATAATGAAAGAAGTAATTCAATTGGTTTGGACCGGGATTTGGAGTTGATTTGGAGGTGATTGAGGTGGATTCAAAAGAAAGGAATGGAAGAAATGATAAAAAGGAGTTGAAAAATTAAATATTTCCATTTCGCATGACTATGCGAAATGGACCAGAAGGTATTTGTGCTGCAAACCAAAGGAAAATCTTAAAGCTGATTTCGCATGATCATGCGAAAATTTCACACAGCCATGCAAAATGCTCCAGGAAGGTGAAAATTGTTGTTGTTGCATTTGTGATTTCTCACAATCATGCGAAATTGCTGGATCTCGTGTGAAATGACCATTTTATTACTAAACTCCAAATTTCTTGGTGAAAAAGCCTCCGCAAGACCTCTAAGATGATGTCAAGTGTCCACTTGACCTTGGTCTATAAATAGAAACTTGATTTTCTCATTTGAGAGTTTTTTTGGATATTTCTAATTTGTAGAATTTTCCAAATTTTCTCTCTAAAGAAAATTCTCTATTTTCCTTCATTTTCTCTTATTTTCTCTCATTTTCTCGCTAGCCAAACATGCCTTGTGAGACCAAATCTCCAATCATGAGTGGTTAAATCTCGTTTTTCTCAGAGGAATGAGGATCTAGAGGCAAGATCTATGGTGAATTAGAGAAATGAGCTTGAATTGCAAAGGTAATTTGATCTAATTGATTGATTAATTGAATTTTGGGAATTTTTCTCTTCAATTTGTCTTGGATGATTACTACAATGCAAACTAGGTAGATTCATTAAATTCTTAAAGCTAGATTTGATGAGATTGAATAGTTGCATTGTGTGAATCATTGGAAGATAATTTAAGATGAATTGATTATATTATTTGAATTGATCTATTGGATTAAATGACCTAATTTGAAGAGAAATTTGATCTAGACCTAAAGCTAAATCAAAAATCGATTTAGATGAAAATTTAGGTTTTCAATCTAACTTGATGAAAATTAGATCTCAACATCTATTCACCATGGAATTTGTTTTCTAGAAAATCCTAACTTCAAGAATTTCATTTCCTATTAATTTTCTTATATTTTAGTTTTTCCTCTCAATTTGAAATCATTGTTATTTTGAACTTTTATCATGAATTGTCAAATCATTTTCACTTGATCACAATCATTTCTTCTCATCTCATTCAAGCCTTAATTGCCAAGAATAATCCATCCTAGTGGACGACACCTAAAAACCACTATACTACAGTAGTTTGTACTAAAACCACTTTTTGATCGGGTACAAGCTACGTTAGAATAGTGAATTAGGTTATAAATTTTGTTTTGATCCAATAAACTACGAAAAATCCAAGCGATCATTTATTATTATTTTTTATTCACTATTATTTAATTATTTTTAGAGCCCATTTGGTTAATGTTTTTGGGTTTTTTTGTTTTGCATTTTAGGTTAAAGTTCCAAGTTCACTTCTCATTTTGGAGAACCAATACTGGTTGTTCATCTAAAGACCTCATCCCCACAATTCATTTTCTTTTTTTTTTAAAAAAAAAAAGACAAAACAAAACAAAAACAAAAACAAAAAAACTCCAAATCCCTAACTTCTTTCTCGTCCCTCCACAGTTTCCACTTCACATTCCCCTTTCCTCTCCCCTTTTTTTTTTTTCTTCTTCTTTTCTCCCATATTCTCTTCTCCACTCACTACTCCTTTATGTTTTTTTTTCCCATTTTTTCTTTCCCTCCCATTTCCTTCTTTCTTTCATTTTTCTTTTCACCTTATTTTGTTTTTGTAGACCTTTTATTTTTTCCCTTTAGTACATGTCTTTAAGTTCATTATAATGCTCCACAATAGCTCCTTGGTGGCCCATTACTACTCATATTACTTACCCTTTTTTTGGCCACCTTGGAGACTTTGGTTGAGGAATTTATCTAACCCCCATTGTGACTCTTAGCAGCCCAAATTTAGATTTAAGCTTCTCTTTCTTTTTAGGATAGCTTCTAGGTCACTTAAGCCCATTTAGGCACACTTGGCCCATTAAGCTCCACCTTAGGCCCACCTAGGTCACTTAAGCCCACTTAGGCACACTTGGCTCATCTAGGCCCACCTTAAGTACACTTAGGTTGCCTTGTAGGCATTCTTTGTCTGACTTATATGGCTTACATAGTTCGCATGATTTGTATTTTTAACACTTGCATGTGTTTGATTTCTTATTTATTTATCTATTTATTTATTTAGTAATTTATTTATTATTATCTGTTTAGTTATTTGTTTACTTTTATATATTTATTTGTTTTTAGAAAATTGCATGAGATCAATTATCTTATCTCTTTTTATGATTATTATTATTATTATTATTATTACTATTAAATGTTTTTACTAATATGTACGTAAATAAATTTTTAGTAAGTTATTTTTTATTTTTTATTTTTTTTAAAGTGCTTTTAATATATTTATGGTAAGTTAAGTTTTCTTTTTTTTAAAAAAAAAAAAGGTGTTTTAATATATATATATATATATATATATATATATATATATATATATATATATATATATATATATTATGCCAATTTGATAAGTTATTCTTCTTATTATTATTATTTTAAAGTTTGTTTTTTTTTTTTTTTTTTTTTTTTTTTGAGTTGTGATGTATATAAAATAGAAAACCACTTTCCATGAAAATTAAAATACCACTTTCCAATAAAACACCACTTTCCATTACAAAAGAAAAAAGACTTTGTATGTAAAAATCAAAATACAAGTTTCCAAAAAAAAAAAAAAGATAATAATAACACATTGCCATATTGAAGGAGGAGTCCGGGTTACTCACAGCTGCATCTTTGAAAATTCTCTCTCATGAAGCACATTCTAGAGCATATGAAAAGAAGATTAGAGGGGATTTTGGAAGGTTGCATCTTGGTTGATATGTGGACTGAATGCATTAGGAGAGCATCATGCATCACTAAGGTTGCAGATTTCTTGGGACGGCTACCACTCATGCAAAAGGGGAAATGCTTGATTCTTCAAGAGAGAAGAGGCACAATTAGTAAAAGAAAGTCACCACGCACTCATGGGAGGGATTGGGACATGATTTGCACCTTTTGGGGATCTTTAGGACGACATTGATCTAAAGGGGTTGCCATCCTCAAGGGTACCACTACTAGAGTTCTAAAAGGGGGCATGCACCACTTAGGATATAGAGGGGACGATGCCCAGATTTTCTAAAAGAAAAAGCAGGTTGTCTCTCAACATATAGCGATCGCAAAGTCCAACGCATCTCTAAGTGGGTTGCAACTTTGAGGGGAAACAACCAGCATCACCACAGAATATCTCCGCATGATGCACCATAAGATGAAAGATAGGTTGCACCATTAAAGAATGAAAGTGGTGGTTGCATATTTTAATGACCACATACGTAAAGCTTGGAGAAATTGCCACATTGCCATAATCCGCACACCCATTCAAAAATAGGGAGATCACAATGCTTTGGAGGAAGAAAAAAAAAACCAGCCGCCATGTCCACAAAAGAAAAATGCATAGTCCACCTTTGATGAGGATTCATACAACCACATAGAAGTGGAAATGGGCTAGCATATAAAATCAATACAACCAAGCATGGATTGAAGGAGCAGTCTACTTTCATATAGAAAAACGGCCAGTGCACCAAGAGGAGGGATCTCCACTTTCCATTAACAATCACATGGCTATAAATGAAAAGAAGAAGAATTGGCTGAATTAATATTATTAATGTTGAAGTGTGTATTTATACAAGGAGGTTTGAGATCTTTTTCTACAAGTCAGGAATCAGCTTACCATATTCTAAACTATCCATCTATAAGTCAGGAATTACAATAGGAAAACTAACATATACAAATCATCTATTCTTAATATGGAAGATTTAGGAAGATTGACTTTCCAACACTCCCCCTCAAGTTGGAGAGTGGATATCCTGCACTCCCAACTTGCGAATCATAGGAGCAAAAAACTCCTTTCCCAATGGTTTAGTCAGAATGTCTGCAAGTTGGTGCGCTGAGCTCACATGTCTTGTAATAATGGAACCATCTTGGATCTTGTCCCTAATATAGTGACAATCCATCTCAATGTGTCTAGTACGCTCATGGAAAACAGGGTTGGCTGCAATGTGCAACGCTACCTTGTTGTCACAATACAACAAGGCAGGTTCCTGATGTAAAACACCCAAATCTTTCAAAAGGTACCGAAGCTATGTCAACTCACAACAAGCTCCTGTCATTGCACGATACTCTGCTTCGGCTGAAGAGAGTGACACTGTTTTATGTCGCTTTGATCTCCAAGAAATCAGTGAAGGTCCAAGGAATACACAGTAGCCTGTAGTGGACCTTCTAGTAAGTGGACAACCTACCCAATCAGAATCACAGTAGGCTCTCAATCTGAAATCATTATTCGAAGAGAAGAATAGACCCTGACCAGGTGCATTCTTGAGATAACGTACAACTTTGAACGCTGCTTCCATATGAGCCTTTCTCGGTTGATGCATAAACCGGCTTAACACATGAACTGCATAAGTGATATTTGGCCTCAACACAGTTAGATATATTAACCTTCCAACCAATCTCCTATAACGACCTTGATCCTTGAGCAAATCGCTCTTATCAGACAATTTCAATCCTCGTTCCATAGGTGTATCAATAGGGGCAGCGCCCAACAATCCTGCATCCTCAATAATCTCTAATGCATACTTACGTTGGGAAATAAAAATCCCATTTTTAGAAGTAGAAACCTCAATGCCAAGAAAGTATTTTAAATCACCCAGATCTTTGAGATGAAAATGACTATGCAGAAATTTTTTTGTTGTAGCAATGCTCACAGGATCATTTCCAGTAATCAGAATATCATCAACATATATCAAGAGGGCAATAAAGGACTTGCCTTGTTTTCTGGTGAACAAAGAATAATCGGCTCGAGATTGTGCATAACCGGCGGATTGAATAGCTTCTGAGAACTTGGCGAACCACTGGCGAGAAGCTTGTTTCAGACCGTAGAGTAATTTATGAAGGCGACATACCAAGTTTTCCTCCCCCTGTCGCCGAAGCCCTAGCGGCAGAGACATATATATTTCCTCATGTAAGTCGCCATGAAGAAAAGCGTTGTTAACATCCATTTGATGAAGAGACCAGCCACGGGCTGCGGCCAATGCAAGCAAGCAGCGGACAGATATGATCTTGGCGACGGGGGAAAAAGTATCCTGATAATCCACACCTTTTAATTGAGTAAAGCCTTTCGCTACCAATCGTGCTTTGTAACGCTCAATAGACCCATCTGAACGGTGTTTAATTTTATACACCCATCGACAGCCAATCGGTGTCTTGCCGGCCGGAAGTGGAGTGAGAGACTAAGTGCCATTAGCTTGGAGAGCCTGCAATTCAGAACGCATTGCCTCCTGCCACTCAGGATGAGCGGCTGCTTCCGAATAAGACCTGGGTTCTGTGACAGCACTATGTTGAGCAACAAAAGATCTATATGCATGCTTATATCTGTGATAAGAAACATAATTGGCCAGTGGATATCGTGTACCTTTAGTTGGACCTGGAATCAAGGAAGACGATTGATTGGAGGAAACGTGGGAGCAAACATAATCGTGGAGCTTGATTGGCGGGGCGATATGGCGGCTGGAGCGACGGAGTGGAGTGGCTGGTTTGGGTGAGTGTGTTTCTGGTGAAAAGATGGGTGTCTCGGCTAGAGGAGCGGACGGGATGGATGCAAACGGTGGCACCGGAGAAGGCGGTGGTGAAGGGTTTGGATCAATCTGAGAAGAAGGTTCGATAACGAGTTCGGAAGGTCGAGAAGGAGAGGAAAAGTCGTCATTTTCTGTGGTAGGAGACGGTGTGCTTGTGTGGTTGGAAAGAAGAGGGGAAAGTGCGTGAGAAGTAGAGTCAAGGGAGGAATAGATGTCGTGGGCCACCAAGGGGATTGGACCAGAATTATGGGTCAACGAAGGGAGAGTAGAGTTGGGCTTGAGAGAGACATAAGGAAAAATATCTTCATGAAATTTGACATCTCGGCTAGTAAAGACCTTTTTGGTTGATAAATCAAATAATTTGTATGCTTTCTGACCAACAGGATAACCGATGAAGATGGATGGCATGGCATGGTAATCAAATTTGTGAGAGGTGTGAACATTGGTGGCATAGGCTAAACATTCGAAAACACGGAGATGGGAGTAAGAAGGTGGTTTTGAGTAAAGCAATTCAAAAGGAGTTTTGAAAGACAATACTGGTGAAGGTAACCGATTGATGATGTGTACGGCAGTGAGAGCACACTCCCCCCAAAATTGAGTGGGAACTTGAGCATGGAATTTCAAAGCTCGGGCTACTTGTAAAATATGACGATGTTTGGGTTCCACAACCCACCCCATTTTGTTGAGGCGTGTAAACACAAGAATGCTGAAAAATGACACCATTATCTTGAAAAAAGGAACGAAGTGAGGTAAATTCTCTACCATTGTCACTTCGAAAAGTTTTAATGCGAAATTCAAATTGTGTGAACACATAGCTGAAGAAACGTTTTAAAAGTGATTGTGCTTCATCTTTATGTCGCATTAAAAATATCCAAGTGAAACGTGTATAATCATCGACAATAGTGAGAAAGTAATGGGCACCAAATAGAGAAGGGTGTCGATAACGTCCCCAAATGTCACAATGAATAATCTCAAAAGGTTTTGTAGAAGAAATAGCACTAGTACCAAAAGGTAAACGACTTTGCTTAGCCAAAGGACATATAGGGTAAGCATTATTGGACTGAACAGAAAAATTCAAAAAATTCTTGGCAATGAAACTCAAACGAGAAGGTAATACATGGCCTAAGCGACTGTGCCAGAGATCGGTGGAAGAGATGGCGAGATTGCAGGCTGGTTGGTTTGTGGATGAGGAATGGTTGGTTAAAGATTTCTCCGTCGCTAGTGCCACCAAATAGTATAGTCCGTCACGTTGTTTACCCAAACCAATCGTCCTCCTCGTAGCCAGATCCTGCAAAATACACCAATAAGGGAAAAATGTCACTGAACAATTTAGACCTCTTGTCAAACGACTAACTGATATTAAATCAACTTTGAATGTAGGCACAGATAAGACATCATGCAGATAATAGACGGAATTTAGAGGGAAAGTCCCTTTCGTAACAATATTCGTTTTTTCTCCACTAGGCAATAATACGGGCGGTAACGAGCAATTTTTATCTTTATGCAATAACTTAGAGGATGAAGTAATATGATCCGTCGCCCCACTATCAATAATCCAATTGCGGGAAGCGACTTTGAACAAACCTGGCTTTGTTACCGCATTCACTTTAGAACTAGAGTTTTCATCTTGGTTATTAAGAAGTGACAAAAGTTGCTTGAGTTGGGCTTCTGACAATGCAACTGCAGGTTTCCCTTCATCTGCCTCAGAAACTTGGTTAGCCGCAGAAAAACTTTTATTCCGATTTGAGTTTGAGCCTAAGTTCATTCTTGCTTTAGGATGGTCTGGTGGGTATCCATGTAGTTGAAAACACTTTTGGACCCAATGACCCATATCTCCACAATACGAGCACTGGGGGCGTCCTCTTCCAAAACCCATGCGGCACCGATCTTGATCAAAAAATGGTCTGCCATCTTGTCCTTGAGAAGACCAATTCACCCGAAAATTTTGAGAACCAGAGGGGCGATTAGTCGGTTCCATCCTTCCTGTGTTCGATCAATCTATTCCGTCCTTCCAAGTTGCCGAAGACTTGCCGTTGCTGCGCACGGCCATTGCAGCACTTGCAGCAGATTCCGCTACTGCGTTCGTCGAAGTGAGGAGGCGTTGCTTTTCTTCTTGAGAGACAAAGGAGTATGCTTGGCGGACAGAAGGGAGAGGATTCATCAGGAGGATTTGCCCGCAAATAGCACTGTAAGATTCATTCAAACCCATCAGAAATTGCATCAATTTTTGTTGATCTTGTTATGCCCCATGTGCTGCAGCGTTGTAGGAAGCCAGTTCATCCCACAGGCCTTTCAATTTTGTGTAATAGACAGAGACAGAGAGTTGCTCTTGTCGAAGACAAGCAATATCTCGTTGAGTTTCAAAGATGCGAGGCGCGTTGCTCTGAGAGAATCGCTCAAAGAGATCTTCCCAAACTTCATGAGCAGTAGAATAATAGATTACACTGTCCGCAATTTCTGGATTGAGAGTATTGACGATCCAGGAGTGAACCATGTCGTTACACCGTGACCAAGTCGCATAACCTTCAAGATCAATTTCTTCTGAAGGAGCCTTGATCGAGCCATTAACAAAACCCAATTTGTTCTTGGAGTTTAAAGCTAGAATCATAGCCCTTTTCCAAGCCGAATAATTGTCTCCATTCAAAGATTTGGAAATCAAAACCAAACCTGGGTAATCTGAATGGTGAGTGAAATAGGGATTGGAGAGATCTGCCTTTGAGAAATCCGTAGGAATCTCTGATTTTGCCATGATGATTGAAGAAAAGAGATGCTACACGAGATATTAGAGTGCAGCAATGAATCAGGATTTTAGTCCTGCTCTGATACCATGAAAAGAAGAAGAATTGGCTGAATTAATATTATTGATGTTGAAGTGTGTATTTATACAAGGAGGTTTGAGATCTTTTTCTACAAGTCAGGAATCAGCTTTCCATATTCTAGACTATCCATCTATAAGTCAGGAATTACAATAGGAAAACTAACATATACAAATCATCTATTCTTAATATGGAAGATTTAGGAAGATTGACTTTCCAACAATAAATAAAAGGATGCCATGGATTCTCTTCATGATTGTGTTTACATTGAGGGGATGCACAGTCCATAATGAAGACAACCTACATGCATAAATGGATCTCAACACGAGCTACAATTTTTAAGAGAAAATAGTCTACGCCTTTGGACTTCGAAATAACCCCCATGCATTGATCTGAAAGGTAAGTTCACATTCTTATACTCATTTTATTTTAGTTTAAATTTATCCCTTCGGTTTAGATTTTTTATTTCTTGTTATTTCAATCCATTGGTAAAATTGATTTTATGCTAAAGTTTTTATTTTTTAAACCTATTTTCATCCATTTTAATTAGTTTGGATTTTAGTTTTGATAAGTATAGATGTATTAGCTATATTAGCTCTGATGATTGGATTTTAGTTTCGATAAGTACGGATGTATTTTGCTGTATTGGTTTTGATGAATAATGGACTTTAGTTTTCGAATAATTGTTGATGTCAATTTGGATTTTAGTTTTTGATAAATAGTGAGGTTAGTTTGAGTTTGAGTTCTAAAATTTTCATTGAGTATTAGTTTCTTTAAGTTTACATGTTTGATGCCTTTTAAAAAAACTTGTTGAGTATCCATTTGTTTAAATTCACATGCTAGATGACTCTTAAAAATTTATTGAGTTTTAGTTTGATTAAATTCACATGGTTGATACCTCTTTAAAAAATTCATTGAGTGATATATGGGATGTTATATTTGATTGAATTGTTAGTTCTCTTTATCTTTGATACTTATTTTATAGGCACCTTAGGGAATTCTTGAGTTTGAACTTTCTTTAAGAAAAGATTTTTTATTAAATTGACATTTTGAGTTGAGTCAATTTTTTTTTTTTTTTCAAAAATGAACTTTTCCATCATAAGTTTGTCTCCTTGATCCCAAATGAAAGGTAGCTAAAAAGGGGATCCAATTTATCTTTTCTCTTATTTTCAAAACCCTCTTAAGTTAGAAATCAAAAATCTTTATTTTATGTCTATTGATTGGGATTTAAAAAATCATTGGGTTTTTTTTTTTTTTCCTTCCCTTAAAGTCATTTTCAAAAGCATTTACATCACCAATAAAAGGTTTTAGAAAACATTCATTCTAGCTTTAGGCAAAGAACACACTTTCTATTAAAATTATGCAACTCATTTCATTTAAGTTACATTTCTCCTTTGTTGGTTTTTCAAAAATTTGGTTTTTATTCACTTAGGTTTGGACTTGTGCTCCCAAACTAATGGGGATACTCAAGTAAAACTTACGGAAATTGAATGGGGACTTGATGGAACCCCTACATAAGAAATTTTTTCAAAACTCTTCGTTACTTCCAGTTTTCACTCAATCACTGACCCTTTAGTTTTAAAATTTGTTTCAGTAACTTTAGAATATTTTAAAAAAAATTCCAAAACTTGTATGATTTTTTTCATTTCTTGAACTTGAACTTGAACTTAAAATTTCGTTTGAGTTAGAAAGCAATTCTGGAATAGAAGATATAAATGAGTTTTTAGGAGGGCTCTGTTTTCACCCAGTTCTGGACACTCGAAAGTTTTTATAAAAATAAAATAACAGATGACTTTTTAAATTTGATTCTATACTTTTTCTTAATTCCAGACTTCTTGAAATTGATTTTAGACATATAAAATATTAAAAAATATGCTTTCTTGAGGGATATATGATTTTTCAATACCTATTGTACATGATGGAATCTGGACATCCGATTAACTTTTTAAAAATATTTTTGAGTACTACCCGACCCTGAATTTATTTTTCTGTTATATAGACACTTTGAACGATGTGTGTGATTTTTTGTACAATTTTATGTGATGACTTATTATTTTTAAAAAAATTAGTTTATGCATGTCACTATTTTTTTTTACCTAATCTGGACCTTCTAAAACTTTTGGGTGTCTTTGTTGCAATTTTTCATTTGAATGAGTGTTTGGTTTTTGGTATCTTGTTCTAGATGTGTAGGAGTTGTTTCTTGAAAATTTTTGTAATAAAATTCCACTCCAATATATTTTTTTAGAAATTGTTTTGTGATGCTCCCTTTTCTAATTGCATGTTGATGACCTAGTACTTGCTTGAATTTGTTATCTATTTTTGGAGTCATTTGACTTATCTTGGCTCAATTTTGGCTTTGGTACTGTATATTAGACATAATAAAGATGTTGTATAATTTATACTTGTCCTAAACACTCTAGCATTTTTGGAGGAACCTTATAAATTATGCATGTTATCCAGGTACACTCTTTATCACTTGCTTTTCGGAATTTTATGAACATGCATGTTGTTGTGAGCCTTGTCCATAGTTGATTCCATCCTTAGGTGCTTAGATGTTTATTCGATTTGCTTTGATAAAATACATGTCGTATGCTATATTTTTGTGCTAACTTTAATGTTTTATGATAGCGCTTGAGAGGCAATCCAGGTACACATCTTAACCTTCCTTTGCGATTGTGATTTGATTTCTTTTTTGGTATGCTAGTTTTGAAATCACTTTAGCCTACCTGGGGTTTTCTTTATTGTTTTATTTTCCCTTTTTAAATAAAATAAAATAAGTGGCGACTCCAACTTTTTCAAAACTAATTTTTCACCAATAAAAATGAGTCTTGCAATTGAGTGGGGATGCATGTGAAAAATGCGGGTCCACAAATTGGTGACTCCAACTTTTCCAAAACTAATTTTTCACTAATAAAAAAGAGTTTTGCCATTGAATGGGGACGCACATGAAAAATACAAGTCCACAATTTTTTTTTTCTTTTCTCATCTTATTTCTCGTCCACGATACCTCCAATGCCAAGAGCATTGGCCCACATGTCGTCGCTGACAGAAACCAGTTACCAGCAGCCCCACGCATCGTCACTAACAATAACCAATAATCGATAGCCCCATAATCGTTGACCTCTCTCTAGCCACTTCATCCCGTATCTCTCTCTTTCTTATCTTTTATTTATTTAGTTATTTATTTATTATTATTATTATTCCTTCTCTTCCTTTTTCCTTTTACTTCCCTTTGTGCATCACCATAGGTGCGCCACTATCTTCATTGTCGCCCCCCATGGCTATCGATATCCCATTGTTGCTTCATCTTTATCCACAGTTTTGGGAGATAGGTAAGTTTTTATTTTGTTTCATTTATATTTACCTTTATTTTATGTTATGTTCTTTAATTTCTATAATATTCATTTATGGATTTGAGCTTGAATTTCGTTTAATTGGACTTGTGTTTGATGTATTTGTTCCATTTGGGTTTTGTTATTCGGGTTGTTGCTTTGTATTGGGCTTTATATATTCTTGATTTGAGCCATTAAATTTTATTCATATTGGGTTTTCTTGCTATTAGGTTGTGTTTTGGCATTGTGCTGAGAATAAGAAGAGCAAAATGGGAGCAGTTGGGGTGGTTGAAGCAAGGTATGGGCATGGGCAAAAAGTTGGTGGAGCTTGATTTGGGATAAAAAGATCACTTGCAGCAAGGAAAAGGGTGGGGGGATGGCTCTCTAAATTTTCTCTTCTTTTTGGATTTTTTTTTTCTATGTGAGGATTGAAAGCTCTTGTGTATTTTGGAGACCTATTTGGGAGGTTGTTGGAGAGCTATAGACTAAGGGATTGCATTGTAAAAGGGTAAATGTGTATTCATCCTTATCCTCATTTTTTTTGTGGTACATATTTGTATATGTTTCTACGCACATCTATATTTGTTTCCATGTATTTTTTTTGTATATGTTTGGCTGTTTTTTGGTATTCATTGTTTTGTAGACATACTACTGTCATAAATATTCCAATATTATTCTGTTTATAATTTTTGTTTAATATTTATTTATTTATTTTGTTATTAAAGGAATAATGATATTAGTCATAGGTTATTTAAATGAATAAGGATTATTTGTTCATTGATTCACTATATGATTTTTCTTGTTTTGAAATTTTTATAGTAAATAATCTTTTTATTTTATTATTTATTTATCTATTTTGTCTCTTGTTTAAATAAAGTGTTAAAGTTGATTCTCTTTAATAAACTAAAGTCATGGGTAACGCATCTCGGATTTTTTTTAAAAAAAAATTAAATAAAGTTTTTTTTCAATAAATAAAAGTCCATTTTCTGTATAAAAGTTGTTAACATTTATTCTTAAATATAATTGAGTTGATTTAGTTTTGTAAATAAAATTACAAAAATCTATCTTTATTAAAAGTAAATAAAAAATCCAACCGTTAAACTCATAATTTTATTCTATTATTATTATTGTTATTATCTTAGGCAAAATTATGTCTTTAAATAATTTTTTTTTAAATATCCTTTTTAAGTTAGGTAAAATCCCTTTTTAGATAATATCATTATTATTATTATTATTATTATTTTCTTCTTATTCCTTTTCAATAAAACTCAAGTAAAAAATCATCCTTAAATAAATACTTACTTTGTAAATAATTTTGTAAAGGTTCTTTTTCCAAATAATTTGTAAATATTTTCCTTAAATAAAATTAAGATTGGAATAATATTTTCTTTACGAACAAAAAATCTTCTTTTTTTTTAAGGAAAAATTCCTTTTAAATAAAATTGTAAAAATTTGTCTTTGGCAAAGGTTTATAAAAATTCAATCTTTTAGATAAACTCATAATTTTATGCTATTTTTAAGGTACATCTTTTTTTTTTTTAAATAAAATTCAAAAAAATCTTCTTTTTAGTTTTTATTTTTTTAGCTAAGCAAACAAAATTATAATTTTTTTTTAGACAAAATTCTTTTTTAAAAAAAAAAAATTATTCATGAATCTTTTAAGCAATTTATAAGCATCTTTATTTATTTATTTATTTATTTTTACTTGTTTATTTTTAATGATAAAAATAAATCAAATTCTTTTCAAATAAAATTGTGAAAATGTAGATTTCCTTTTTTTTTTAAAAAAAACAAAAAAATCAAATTGGAAAATCAATTTAGAATGCTTTTGCGTATAAAATATGAAAAATTGGTTTTCTTTAAATAAAATTGGATGAACTCTTCTGTATTTATTTATTTGTAAAGCTCAAATCTTTAAGACATTTTTTATTTTTATATTTTTTTTATCTTTTAAGTTCTAATAAAATTGAAGAACTTACATTTAAATCAAACAAATTTTTTTTTCTTTTAATGAAACCAAATAATAAATCATTTTTTATAAACAAAAAGGGGGTTAAGACACTTTTGTAAATAATTTATTATTATTATTGTTATTATTATTATTATTATTAAATCAAACAAAGATTTTTTTTTTCTTTTAATGAAACCAAATAATAAATCATTTTTTATAAACAAAAAAGGGGTTAAGACACTTTTGTAAATAATTTATTATTATTATTATTATTATTATTAAATGGATTGAGTTTTAACATTTCTCTAAATAAATCTATAAAAGTTTTTTTTTTTTTAAAAAAAAAAAAATTCTGTAGCAAATAAAGTTATGTATTTAAATCAAACAAAGATAATTTTTTTTTCTTTTAATGAAACCAAATAATAAATCATTTTTTATAAATAAAAAAGGGGTTATTATTATGTATTTATTTATTTATTTTAAATAATTTGTATAAATCACTTTTCTTAAATGAAAAATCAAATTGAGATACTTTTGTAAATAAAGTTGTAAAAATTCAATCTTTTCTAGTAAATTGAATTTTAACATTTCTCTAAATAAATCTATAAAAGTCTTTTTTTAATTAAAAAAAAAATCTTTTGCAAATAAAGTTATGTATTTATTTATTTTAAATAATTTGTATAAATCGCTTTTCTTAAATGAAAAATCAAATTGAGCTACTTTGTAAATAAAGTTGTAAAAATTCATTTTTTTCTAGTAAAAGCAAGTAAAAATAATTTTTGTTGCCAAATTGAAATTTTGTGACAAATTCTTTTGATACAATAAGTGTAAATAACTATTTTTGAAAATTGAATACAAATGAAATTGAATCAAATTACTTTAAAAAAATAAATTGACTCTTTTTTTTCTGTAAATAAAAAAATTGAAATCATTAATTTAAAATTGTTTTTAATAAAATCTTTTGAAGTTTCTTGAAAACTATTTTTTTTGAAAGTTTTTTTTAATCAGTTCAATAATTCATTTTGCATAATTCTCTTGTCATTTATTTTGTGCATTCTTTTAATTAGATTTTATTGTCATTATTGTTTTGTTCCTTTAATCTTGGTCTCCATGATTAATTAACTAATTGTTGCAATTCTCTTAATTCATTTAGTAGAGACCGTAGGTATACGGACTTAGAGGAGTGCTACGGTTCACCATCGTACCTTCTCGATAGGTAACCTAACCCCCGAATTCAGACTCGATTTTTACATACATGTATTTTCCAAATAAAGAGTCACACAAGATTTTTTTTCTTATTTTGTTTTCCCTTTAAAAAAAAAAATAATAAGTGGTGACTCCAAATCTTTTCTAAAAATAAAATTTTCACTAAATGAAAAGTGAGTCTTGCTATTGAGTGGGAACACATTTTTCATTTTGTGGACCTGCATTTTTCACATGCATTCCTACTCAAAGGCAAGACTCGCTTTTCATTTAGTGAAAATTACGAGTCCACAAAATGGTGAGTCCGTTGGGAATAAAGAAGATCAAACTTGAACTCGAGTTGAGGGAAACGTGGCATTTGTTTAATCTATCAATGGATATCCTCTCATGATCCCTTTGTTGTATATTTGCATGTTTTTAGGGCACGTGAGTATTGACATGGTGATTATTTTCTATACATATTGCATGTGCCTTACTATATATTGATTCTTGTTATCATGTGTGTTTGTATATATTTGTTTATGTTTGTATATATCTATTTTGCATGATTGTGTACTACATGACTACCATTTTTTTGCATGATTATTGTCTATGCTTGATTGCTATGATCAGTTATGATATTGACACGTTGATGATATTGATTGATTCACTTGCCATGATTATCCTACTCGTTTTGATATGTATATTTACATTATTGTATATCTTATTTGTCTCGATACATTGATTTTCTCTATTGCACATTATTTTGATCATTTTTCATCATGTTATTTATTCTTGTTGTATACTTATATTGCTTGTCATGTTTCTTGTTTGGCTTGCATGTAGATATGGATGATATATTTGTTCTTCGTATGACTGTCTATTACATGACTTCTCTCCTTCTATGTGATGCATGTATTGCTTGTTTGTGTGGGACACACATCTATCCCTTTATCTCCAACTCCCTAGTCTTGGTCGACCTTGTTTCCCTTGATCTCGTATTTCATGAGACTTATTGCTTTGTTTGTTATCTGACTATGCTAGTGATTTGGATTAGGGTCTAGTGATGGGTTATATCTTTGTATGGAAGCATTTTGGAGGCGGTCAACACATTGATGCTTATTAGAGTCTGATCTTTGAAGACCTGTATAGCCTAGAGCTAGAGTTCAAGATATTTGTGTGACCAGTATGTTTTCTTTCTAGTTTCATAGGATTTTCAGATGCACCCACACCGTTCACTATGCACTTTAGATCACCATTGAGCGTTGAGAGATGCGAGAGCCTTCACCATTAGGAAACCCCTTGGGATGTGAGGTAGTACATGTGTGGAGGTGATGACCACCTTGCATGGAAGTGTTCTATCTCTTCGAAGGTGTGTAAAAGGTTGAATACTATTGGAGGGTACAATTGCTTCTATTAAAGATCCTTCAAAGTCCACCCCTACACCTATTAAAATCACCTTAACCCTATAGGCTAAGCCTTAGATCTTTTTATTAGGATTTCTTCCTCACACGTGGTGCATTTAAAAGCCTTCATGACCACTTTAGTCATAGCATGGATCTAGCACTCCCTATTTTGGTCTCCAATTGAGTGTGCTTAGAGATTGGTGCAAGTTTATATATCAATTAGACCATCATTTGTCGTTTTAAGTTAGATTCTTTCTTTTGCTCATTGAGTTTGACGTGTTTTCTCCCTAGGGCTTTGGTCAACCTCTATTTCTTAACTTTAGCATTTTCTTTTAGTTTGTTGTTACATTCTATGCTTGATACTTTGGGATATGTTCGTCAATCATGATCACCTTTTTGCATTATACACTTGTCATGGGCCTGATACCTCATTCTTTATTTGATGTTTGATTCTATTTTCACCTCGATGCTCATATTTTCATTACAGAATGATGAAATGCACGTTTTCATATTCACACTTTTTTGAGAGATTTGTCTTTATCACCTTATTATTTTCCTTTATAGAGCTCGGTTTGGAAGTTGAGTCAGGTGCTTCCAGCCAACTGGAGTATTGATCTCGTGATAATGTTGTTCTACACACCTTTTTTTTTTTATCTTGGATTATTAATATGAATTTTCTAGTCATATTTGTAGCCTCATAATGAACACCTTTATGACTCTAAATTTCCAATCATACATCCAGATTTTGCATTCCTACCTTAGGACCATGTGTTTACATGTCACATTGTTGTCTTCAGAGTCTTTTCTCATGTCCCACATTCGTTTTGATTTTTTTGCATTGTAAAAAGTCAGTCTAAGAGTCAGTTGAGTCTGGAGTCGCAACCTTGGAGAAGGGTTGGAGGTCAATTAATCAGATAAGATTCTTATCAGAGTTCAGAGAGTTCACTTGAGATGTCAGACGGGTTAGCTGCCACACTAGCTTCTATTCAGGAGTTCATGACCGAGATGAGTAGGTGTTTAGATCAATAAAGAGCTCACGCCAGGATCATCAACCAGTCGGTATCAACACTGACGAGAAATTCCCCATGCATCTCAGGCAGCACAGGCTCTTCCACTTGGGACTTCATATGACGTTCCATTTCATCTATCAGATCATTGTGAGATTGCTCTACCACCTATTGCCATAGTGTCGCCTCCCATTATTCCCACTACTGATGACACTAGATTGGTTGAGTAGAAGGTTAGGGTTGAGAGAGTTGAGTCCAAGATGAGACAAATCAAGTTGTAGGATGGAGATTTGACTTGGGATGATACAGATGGCATACTGATGGCTAGCTTACCCACCAAGTTTCACATGCCAGACATTGAGTGTTATAATGGAGTTGGTTGTCCAAATATCCACCTAAGACTCTAAGCATAGTCATGAGAGCATATGGGTTAGATGATGCACAGCTAGTGGCTATTTTCTCCATGTTACTTAGTGGGGGCAACACAAAAATGGTTTGCCTCAATTGAGCCTTTGAGACTTCGCTCTTGGGAGAATCTAGCTCATGAGTTCCTAACTCAATTTGCTTATAATGTTGATATTGATATGTCCAGACGAGAGCTGAAAGCCACTAGACAAAGGTCGGACAAGTCCATTTCTTCATTTATCAATTTTTGGAGGGCAAAAGTGGTCGGTATGGTGGACCGACCTAAGGAGCAAGATCAGATTGATATGGTTCTTCAAAGCCTATAGCCGAGGTTTGCTAGACGTCTCATGGGCATTCCATTCCAGGATCTCAAGAGTTTGGTTCAGACAACTTTTAGTGTTGAGAAGGCCATTGCTCGAGGATTATAGATAAATATTGTTCCTTCCCCTGTCAGTAAGGGGAAAAGGCCAATTGGATCATCTAGCAGATCTAAAGAGGTTAACACTATTAGCTATCAGCATTAGAGGCCTTCACATCACTCATACTATAGGTCTCTTACAATCAGAGCTCATTTCCCTCATTTGCAGTATTAGTATCAACTAGTTTATGCTCAGTAGCCTTACATTGCTCAGATTAGCATGTAGTCACGACCGTCACCTCTGAAAACTATTGGTCCCTAACCACCTAGACCATGTGCATTGAGGCCTGTGAGACAGTGCACTCCATTGGACATGACTTTGACTAGAGCTTTTGAGAAGCTCAAAGATGTTGGCTTGATTGTTCCTTTGTCACCACACCCTTTGCCACATCCCATTCCTCCTCATTTTCCTCTACATGAGCACTATTTATTTCATTAGACTCAAGGACATGTTATTGATTACTGTTCATCAATTTGCAATGCCATACAAGATTTGATTGATATTGGGTTGGTCAACTTGTTTGGACCAAGTGCGATTGCCAATCCCTTGCCTACACATTCTACACATACAATTCCCTCACCTCCTAGTCTTCAGTAGAGCATTATGGATGTTGATGATATTCTGGGATCACTTAACATTTTGAGATTTTCTTGTTTGAGGATATCTTTCAATTGATATGGGTGTGTCGCTTTGTAAAGCTTCAGTATGAAGTGCACCTTGGTTTGGTTATGGAAGTCCTTAAATTTTTTTTTTTTTTTTATTGAGTCTAGTTTTGGTTCAGAGTCTCAATTTATAGTTCATGTTAAGAGTCCAGTTGTTCGTAGTCCCTTATGTTACACACATGATCTACTCGCTAGCTCATTTAGTGCTACGATATTTTTGTTATGAGTATATTTTCTTTCTTTCTAATGAGTATATTTTAAATCTTTTGTATTGATGTGTTGCATTGTTGATATGAGACATCTTTCATTTGCATAACTTGATCACTTGGGTTGACCTATCATGGAGGATATTAAGCATATTAACCCAAGATCAAGGGCTCAACCTAGGGAGTTTGAGATTATAAATCATCCCACCTTTTGATCAGAGTTGTACCATATCCACATTCATACCTTGACTCTTTGGACTCGACAACCCATTTATGATGAGCTTTGTATGGCATTACTCATTCACACTTTTACATGACTCTTCCTTCCATACATGTACTATTCTTTCCAATCCTTCTTTGATCTGACTAGGTATGGTCTGAGATAATTAGACCTATGGTCAACTTTGCACGTTGATGTTTTAAAAAAATTTTGGGACATCGTATAGGTTGGATATTATTTAAATGAACTTATTACACTTAAGAGGTGTTCAAATGATACCTGAAAAAATCAAAATCCAAAAATACTAAAAAATTAGCAATGGTACAAGGAATGGGAGGAATCCTCACATTCTTTGTACCCTCTCCATTCTCCACTTCTATGATGTTTTAAAAATGTTTATAGACTTCATATAACTTAGATATTGTTTACATTCGTTCATTACACTTAGTGGGTGTTCAAATGATGCTCAAAAAAATCAAAATCCAAAAATACTAACAGATTAGAAAGGGTACAAAGAATGCGAGGAATCTCGCATTCTTCGTGCCCTCCCTACTCTCCACTTCTTTGATTTTATTTTTTTATTTTTTTTAAATTTGGGACATCATATGACTTAGATATTGTTTAGATAAGTTCAGTACATTTGGAGGGTGTTAAATGGATCCTTGAAAAATTCAAAATAGAAATTTACTAAAAAAATCAGCGAGGGGTTTGGATTTCCATATTATTACTAATTATACATTTTTCGTATTTTCAATATTTCAACCAATTTTTTTTGTGTAATTCAATTCAAACGCTAAGAAATAATTTAGTCACATATTTCTCAATTAATAATTAGTACACAACTAATTTAATTTTAAATTAATATATATTTTTAAAAATTTATTTCTATTTTTTCCCATTTTTTTCACTTCATAAACCAATTATATTGATTTTCACACTTCAAATATTCATCCAATTTTGTCAACAAATAATTTAATGTTAAAATAAATTAAATTTACTTTTTCCTAATTTATAAATTATATCACCAAATTATTTTGAAATTTTTTTGTTTATTTTAAATTTAATTTTTATCTTTACTTCTCGGATTTAATCACTTTATATTACAAAAATAAAAAAATTGTAATTTATTTTTCCAAAATTTTCTTTATTTTTCTGCTTCATAAAAAAAATTTCTAAAACAAAATAATTACATTAAACATGATTTTATAATTGGTCATTGTAATAGATGTTAACAATGTGTGCTGCATGGGATTAATTCCCATGGCAACCGATGGGTACCTAAAGAATTGTTTTTTATTTATTTATTTTGCATGTCAATGTGTCTTAATCCTATTAGCCTAAAAAAGTGGGTATGGTATGAAAAGTGATTTCCGGTATTGTAGCATTACCGTCTATTTTATTTTATTTTTGGCCCATCATAAAAAATAAAATAAAATCAAACGGTTTGTACACGTTAAAGCCTACACTCTAATGAGATGCCCAAGCCTAATAGCTAATTAAATATAAAGCATAGGCCCACTTTAATAATTTCCCTAACATTTATTATTTTCTATTATTTTTGGAAACCGACCATGGCCTTATCTTTCCGTCTTACTTTTGGAAACCCACCATGGCCTTAGGTTTCTGTATTCTATAAATTTTTTACTATGTGTGGAAACAGACTTTTTCCAATGAAATGTAGTTGGTATCAAAGGCATGACCCACCTAGCAAGTGGCTGCCCGATTCTACCAACTCATAAGGGAGAACACTCACAAATGTTATCGGAGCAGAAGAGATCATTGTCTCATAGTTTCAACCAAAGGCCTAAACGTCAAAGCCATGGGCCTACAAGTTACATCAAAATATGAAAATTAATTTCCAAAAGGTTGATACATATCTCATTTCATTTCGTTTTACGGGGTGGAGGTCTTTTGGCCGGCCATGCATGCTTTGATTCCTCTTTCTAGAACTCTTTTGGGTCCCCCTTTTCCGGCATCCTTTGGAGCCATCTATGATATTAAGTTCGAAAACGTCAAATTTTTGCTTAATATGTTCATGAACCACACCCTTCAAATATATATGATATTAAGATTATGTTTTTTTTAAAAAAAATTAGACATGTGTTGTAATACTTGAAAATGTTTTTCTTTGTCAAAATTTTAAATATATATACAATAATCAAGTGATTTAATGATTTTCAAAATCATATTTTTGTTGTTGTTATATGTCCGATTATTAAAAACGTTTTCACAAAACCTTTTGGGGTTTATATATATATATATGAACATTAATTGATTTTTCTAATCAACTGTTTGTTTGTTATGTAAGAAGTATCAATATTAACAAAAATAACCAAAAATACTATGAGGAAGATGGATCACTTCCAGGTTCCAAACCAGAAACCACTCCGCTCCAAATCAAATAAGCAAGTGGTGGGTCATGTGCTAATAAAAAGGCAGTCCACAAAGCATAGTGAGCAATATATAGCTTGGCTTGGCATCACAGCATAGCAAATGAGTGCTCCCAATCTTCCAACACAAGCAATGAGTTTGTGGCCTCCTTAGCCTCCATCAATTCTTTGGAAAAGAAAACATCACCCATTGGATGTTGTTCTTTCCTTTTTCTACTAATTAATTAATATTATGGATTATGATCTTCATATACTACTAAGATACAAAAGGTAGGTAGGGATCACTCTAAAAAAAATTAAATTTCTAACCCCATTCTTATCTTGTTGAAGCTCTCCATTTAAAAGATTCAAACTTTAAAGTGGTTCTTGGTAAGAAATTTTGTTTTTCAAAAGTCTAGATTGAAGGATGCAAGAGGACTAAATTCCGGTTGCCAAGAGAGTTCCCATTACAAGGTTAATTAGAATTTGTAATGAACCACATATAATCTTATTCTAATAAGCTCTTTTACATAATGCATATGTAGTATGCTAGCTAGAAGTAATCATACTCCTCCATTGAGAATATCCATAAGGCGTTGATCTGATTCAACTCTCTCCAGTCGCATCTGATTCCTACACTTTTGAATGAATTCTTCAACTTTTCTGTTCAACTCATCATGACTTAGCAATTCATCCTTCCTCAGATATGGAATTTGAGTCTCCCTGAACGATGACCTTGCTTCCACAAAAGTGCTGGACTTCCTCATCTCCCTCTCCCTGGGGACCAAGCTGCTGCTTCCATCACCACATGATGGTGGCATATCCCATGTCTCGCTCTTCCTGAGGTGCCGTGTGGCTGGAATCCCATGTTCCTCCACGATCGCTTTCCATGTCGCCTCTAGGCTTTTATTTTGCCCTGGAACAACTGCTGTGCTCTCCAATTTCACCGCTGTCTCTTCGGCAATGCACTTCCAGCGACTGTCGTCCATCACCATGGAGGTTTTCACAGGTGCTTCCTCACCACCGGAGACCTCTAACAAAACATCTTTTGCTGATGAGTAGTCCAGTAGTGCAGTGCATTCCTCTACAAGGGAGGAGTAGTCCAGTGCAGTGAATTCCTCTACAAGGTAGGAGTAGTCCAGTGCAGTGAATTCCTCTACAAGGGAGGAAGATGAAGATGGAGAAGATGAAAATGAAGATGCAATGATAATGATGAGGATGAGAATGAAATTGATAATAATGTAAGCATAAGGGGGAGACAACCAGATTTTCAACCACGCACAAAAGCTTGGAATACCATAACATAAGAGGCTGAATGTGTATGAGATTTTTTTGGTGTTGGAATTCAACATGAGGAGAGTGGAGATGATGCCTAATTGATAACAGGACTGCTTGACAACCCAGATGGCCATAATGCGAATCTGCTTATACTATTACAAATATACCTTCCAAGGCATGTCTGAGGCCATAGCTTCTATAACAAGTTCTAACCCAGAAAGAAAGAAATGATTAGAAAGAAGAAGCAACCTCAAAAAACTCGATCCTTTATCAAACCCCAGCAACCACGGTGAGAATACGGCTTTAGGGAGATGCGATATATTACGGGCATTAATCTTGCTATTGCTCAAGGCAAAATAGGAGAAAGCAATACTAAAGCTACCTACACATTTTGAATCAACAATATGGTGTAGAGGAATGCAAAGGAAAACACAGACAATAGATTTGTATTTAGAAACTGAAATGGAGCTGCCCAAGAATCAAATGAAGGAGGAGCCCAGAAATAGGGTAAAGGGACAAAGG